>OU015495.1:39816802-40074302 GCA_907164885.2 Dolomedes plantarius
AACCATTTTATGTTGTTAACATTCGCTTGATTACCCTACTTCAATCCCAAAATATCCTACAAAGCAAACAGTCACTGAAGAATTTAGAAGGAATAAAAAAAAGTGATGGATAGTTATCTCGTATCTTTAGTAACTTACACACTTCTAGAGATGTTGATGATATCACATGACATCAATTATATATGATTAATGGTGATAAAGTTGTCATCGACCTTTTCATGTTATTTATTTCCTCAGTGACCTGGATGTGCTGAAAGACAGCAGTATGCAAAGAGATACAGAAATAAGAAATCCATTCCATTACCAAACATTAGCTTCTCTTTTATCTTGGCGTCAACTTGTTGGTAAATGGGAGCCGCACATTAATTCGTTATTAAACGCCGAAAATGTTTAATATTGTCTCTCGCTAACCCAGATATTATTTAACAATGGAACAGAATTCTTCCCCGCTATTCTTTTAATTCATTAGTTTAACTTCGTTGTTCGCAGACGATAGAAAAGAAATTATCGTTTGCATCGCACGAACTGTTTAGTACATCGGTATCAATCATTTGTAATTTAGGGCCGTGCAGACGTCGTAGTTGAATGACTCTGGTAATTGTTTTGTGTTTTTATGGCAACTTATTGCTCATTTGATCAATGACACAAAATACAAACCGGTGACGTCTCAAAATCGGAGTTCTTTAACGAATATGGAATAATTTTTTCTTTCTGAAAACGGTTATCCAAGGGTAATGGTTCTCCTTTTTAACCGCCCCCCCCCCCAAAAAAAAAAAAAAAGAAGAAGAAAAATTAAAATAAGCCAACAAAAGTAAAATGAACCCCCCAGACCGAAACTTAAAAACAAAAATGGTTAATAATTGCTCAAGAGACTAGTTTCTTTTTTGACGAGTTGTAATTATTTCGTTCCCTCTCTTACAAGTCCCATCAAGGCTGAGAAACGCCGGCTTAGAGAAAATGGCTGAAAATATAAATTTAATACAACAAGTAAAAATAAAAATTTTAAATAAATATTTGTATATAAAATAAATTAAATTGCAACCAAAACTTAAAACTATTCTCTATATAATACTAATACCTCATAACTATGTTTCGCTGTAATTTAAATATGTAATTTTAATAAGGTTCTCAACAGCGCCATACGTGTGAGAACGCAAGCAACAAGTAGCAACAGTCTCGTTGACATCTAGTGAGGGGATACTTTACACAAAAGGCAAAAATAAACAAATTTATGTTTATTTTGTATGAAATGCTGCTTTTATTTACACACAAACCCACCCACACACACACAAGAAACCCTGATACACAAAATCGAAGAAACAGACAACACAAAAACTTCCTATGAAATAACACTATTTTTAATGCTGTCAAAATTACGATGATACGATTTTTCTCTTGCACTGTTGAGTTAATGATATGAAGTCATTTTATCAATATGTATCGGTATTAGGACCTTATTTGAAATCTCGCACAAATCAAACTGAAACAATCGCGATTTTTCCCTTTTTTTCGTCTTACCCGTAACTCTTACCCTTTTCCAACTATTGAAAACAACATAGAGTGAAATGAAATGGCAAAATACTTCTTTAAATTGGCATTATCTCTCATTCCCCCTTTCAGTTAGTGGATATGTGTATTCATGAAGTTCTAGCTAAGTTATTCGTCCATTGTCACATTGTTGCTGATTTTTAACAGATAGAAACTGAGTGGCGTTTTTAATACCTTTTTTATTATGTCACTCACATCTTGGAGTAAACGTAACGTATTGTTCACTTCAGACGTTTAGAATACGAGCGAGAAGACGAAAAGGTCATTATCGGCCTGTCACTGCCTTTCATCTGTGGAGCGGTGATATATATTTTTTTAATAATCTTTTCTTCCTAAACATATACACTGGCGTTATAAGCTGTAATTTATGTTTTTCTTTTAAAGTCTTTTGTGTTAGGGCTTTATTTGACACCTTAATTTATTTCTTATTTCCATCTGAATCGTTCGCATGTCACGGGGCACAAAAAAAAAAAATAAAAAATAAATAAATAAATAAAAAAATAAATAAAAAAAAAAAATTGATGCTTATAAACAATAAGTATTAACACTTATAAGCAGTCAAAAGAGAAATCAACGTAAAAAAATAATTTTTATCAATAACTCCAATGTTTTGATCGCTACGGGTTATTTAGAAGCTCAATTTAGAATCTGACATGAAGTGACTGTGATTAGATATCAAAATAAAAGGGAAATTTAACAACTTGAACCGGAGCAAAATTTTCATTCACTGTATAATTTCAATCAATGTAACATGCAGATCTCGAGAAAATCATTTAGTTTTGTTATTTTGTTGCCGTCCTTAGTCAGCTTAAATGTTTTATAGAACAGTAAAATATACAAAAAAAAAAAAATTCTTTAGGAAATAAAATAAAATAACGTGGAAAATTTCCGTCAAAATACTTCAGTTTGGATATTTAAATAGATTCCAATTTTCTGTGCTATGTTTACTAATGCGCTGTCCCAGTAGTGGTAAGCGTCACGATCTTTTACGCAGTGGGATCGGGTTCGAATCTGGATTCGGCTAAGAATGACGTATAGATCTACATTACCAATTTAGCTTCGTTTCTGTGAAAATAACATATCTTTTTGAGTAATTAAAAGATCCCTGTTTCGGCCGACAGATGGCATCAATGGATCGCCATCATTCGTCGAAATTTAATGATGAATGTTGAAGGTAACATAATTTAAAATACTTGTCGTCCGTCCTCGATCTCTCTCAGATCGACGACGTTATCGGGAACGAATTTAACACCACTCGAGTGAATATTCAAAATATTTATTCCGACGACTCACGAACAAATACTCAAAATTTGTTCACAGAACTTATTTACGATATTTACATTAAATTAATCTCTACCACTGTCATCTGACTCTGACTGAGACCAAAACAAAACCCAGTGCGTCTTCGGGCTGCCACCTCCAGCACTTTCTCTCTCCAATTCCCCAACACCGACTGACTGTTCTCCCCTGAGGGAAAGACCCAGCGGAAAAAATTTCACATGCACGTGTGGCCGGCTGGTGTAGATTTTCAAGCTCGGGGAAAAGCCGTACCGGGAAAAATCGCTCGTGTGGCCGTAGCCTAGGACCCTACAGCGTCGCCCTCTTCCCAAGTAGAGAGCGCCAGGCACGACAATACCTATATCCTGTTCATCAGCCACCCGATTTTTACAAACTTATTTTATTCTGTTCCTGCTCACGACTCGTAATTAATCCATTATAATTCTATTTTGTGCTGTTTTTTTATGTTCGACATTACTGACTGAGAAACTCAAATTTTCAGTATTGTGTAAATAATAGTAAGTTAATAAGAAAATTTAGCTATGTTTAACAAATTACAATTACTAAGGCAAAGCATTGTCCTGGTTATTTCTGTCAGTTGTTTCCCTGCTTTTCCCATTTTTACCGCGTGATCTTGCTTAACAAAGCCATAATTTCAATGCTATTTCGCAATGTTAACCAATATTGTGGGTAATTTCTGCTTCAGAGGGAGTCGAGTAATTGCAACGTGCATGTTTCAGCAGTGCGCGCTGAATCAGCTGTCGAAACACCTGCTCTGTTTACATCATCGGACATTGAAAAGAAAAAAAAAGGCCTCTCTAAACAGAAAACGGAAGAGGTAAAAATGGGGGAAAAAAAGAAAAAACACCGCTGTGTTGGAGGATTTGTAGCTTGTTTAATTTCTGTGCGAGAAAGTTATCAGAGAGGCAATTTATGTAGGATCATCCCGACGATCGTAAAATTAGTGTCACGTTCCTTTTTCAAGGTTAAAAAGGTGTCTTTATTCATCCTTTTCCCCCCCCTCTGTGTGACCAGGAAGTGTTTCAGACATTATGTAGGTGAGCATTAGCTTTGCTTTTCTGCTAGGATTACCTTTAATTTGAAAAAGAAGCGTTATTGATCGGAGTGAAATGCAAATTTCACTGGCATCGCCAAGGGCATTAAGGGAGGTGGGTGCAATCAGGGACGGATTAAGACACTCTAGACCCCTGGGCTATATACGGGTACTGTGAGGTCCAGAGTATTGTTGGATGGGGCATATTGTTTGGCAAATGTTCATTTCAGTAAACCTACCACGTCTTTATATATTATGAAGCTTTTTTAGCCGGCCCTATTTTGTACAGAACCGATTAAAGACTCCATAGAGCTAGAAGGAACCACTTTTCAACAATCATCTTTCAAAACGGCCACATTTTTCAGAACCATGACTGGCCGCCATTGAAAAGTTTCACTGTATTTCTCATTTTTTAAAAATATTAGATAGATAGATTTGTGCAACGCGACTATGTCATGTATATATATATATATTTTTTTTTTATTACTGTTATTTGTTGACCTTGCCTATTGTTACTTCTCTGGTCACCGAACAGGCGAATAACTTCTAGTGTCAACTTTTGCATTGCTCTGTATTTTCAAAAAGCCGAAAAGAAGTTAAAGATAAAATTAAATTTATTCTTACGAGGTTAACAACGATTGAAATTTGAACATTTGCTTTGTGTAAATTCTCTTAGAAACAAATTTCTGCAAAACAACGGTCAATTGTAAGTCCATCAGAATATCACTTTCAATTGTCATAACAGAAAGTCTTTCTTGCGCCGTTGTCGACCTGTATGCATACTTCAGATGCTTCATCGTTGAGAAACTCCTTACTCCAGTCGCATTTGATATCTTCGAGCGCATCTGCAGAGCTATTTCGACAGTAGGGAATGAAGAAGTTAATCCATTATTTGCTACAAGGGTGTAGATATTAGAATTCGTTAGGGATTCACCTGTTTGCTCGAATTTATTTGCGGATTTTCCTCTTACTACTCGAGGCTTCCCAGCTGGCAGAGGCCCCTGGGCTCCAGCCGCTAAAGCCCATGCCTTAATCCGTCCCTGGGTGCAATGCATGAGTGAGTGACATCTACCTCTAATTCTTGTTCTGGAAGGTTGAATTAATTCTCTCGAAAGCAAATGTTTACTAAATTACGTTCAACGCACTTTCACACATGGCAGCGAAAGCATTCAATGCTAATCTATATTTTGTGTCGGCGATCTAAGCATGCGGTTCTCAACCTTTTCCGCCTGAATCACCCCCCCCCCCCCCAATCGAAAGACAAATAAAATGAACAATTCGGGACCCCGAGACAAAAACTTAATAACAGTAATAATAAATAGCTGCACGAGCGATTAGTTCAAACTATTAAGCTGCTTTGCTAGCAAACTTTCGCGACCACCCTGGTTGAGAAAAAAAAAATAATCTATACCCATAGCCTGATTTTAATGAAAAGCTAAATTCATTTAATTTAAAACACATCAATTAATTTATCATTTTAAATTTAATTTTATCAGTTAATTTAAACTCATTTAGGGGTAATGTATTTTTTACAAACGTCGCGCTATTTGGCACCGTTTTCGCTTTGCTCCCTTACAGACAGACTCTTTTAGTACTAATATGCATTTAAAAAATTATTAGTTAACCACTTTATCGTATAAATTCAATGGATTATGATTTGTATCATTTATTATGTAAAGTTTTGACTAATAAGAATAACTATCAGCATTTTTTTATGATTATTAATCTCTTAGACGAACAAAATTCCTTCAAATTAATTTTATAAGTGAATACTGCATATCCAATTCTAAATTAAGTAATATTTAATTAATTAGGGTGGCGATAATGTTTTTGCACATGGTTGACCAGCAATCCAGCAACGGCCCCGGATACTACATACATTTAAAGACAAAATACGGTATCTAGGATGTTGCGAGGAGTTAATAAATGTTATCATCTTACTGCATAAAGAAAATTGCGAATAAAAACATTCGACTGCTGTTCGATCACTCTAATTATATTGTGCAAACATTTCAATCAAACCTGTCACTTTCTCATTCATCCTTACGTTATTGACCACCTGTTACGTTACCTCCCACACACATACTAGGTTGTATCCGAAGTCGAAATTTCTATTCCGCGTGACGTCATCCTCCCGTGATTCATGCTGTGCAATTGTCTTCCATTCAAGGACATTGTTTTTACCGGAAAAGTAGATCGGCCATTCTTCGCGAGCGATTTCAGGTAGCACAACCATTCTGTGTGCGAGGAAAGTTGGTAGAATTTCTTTTCTTTTCTTTTTTCCTCGCCATTCTTTTATGCGCTAGAAGGGATAAAAGAGAATTCTCAGATTTGAGCGATTTCATCTGCCATTCTGCGAAATTCGGCTGATGTAAATCTATGATGTGTGGGTTATGGATGTGGAATTAAGTTGATGGGATCACCGAGCATACACTTCTGAAATCGATGAAGTGATGTGAGTTAAAGATTGTGTAAACTATGTTCTTGTTTGTGGAGTATTTTGAACTCTACTGCCTTGCTGACCTGAAATTGCTCTATCCACGTAATTTTTATAACGATCGCAAAACAGTAGTTGTATTCTTCCAAAAGTAAAACAATGGCGTACATTACTCCCTGTAATTTGGCCAGTAAAGTGTATTATTAACTACCGTTTTCGACTTCTCTGTTCCAGCGTAAGGTAAATAAGAAAATTGCCTCTGAGGCAAATAAACGTCTATTAAAGTGCTTTTTCTTTCAAACATTAAGAATCGATTGATCTCCTTATTTGCCGTTTAATGGGCGAAATAGCGTATCAAATTCCATGATTTGGACCAAATTATTTTTTCAGAATTGGATTTCCTCCCCATCATTATCGCAAATATTTTAAAATTTAGCGATGAAAGTTGTGGAATGCTTTATTTGTTTCTTTATCCAAGTCGTAACGAGCACTGGGATACATTGCGAATGGTAAATAACATAGAGAAAAGTACTTCTGTAAAAGTCATTTAGTTAACTATGTACAATAACTGTAATCCGTTAATGTTTTCCCAAAGATATACTCAAATACTGTATATAATATCTAAATTGTTCGTAACCGTTTTCTGAACTAATTGAATTTTTATTTTTTAAATGTGATATTTATCTCTAGATTTAATTTTTTTTCACGAATACGGGTAGTTGTTAAACAATTAATGATATTAAACATTAAGAACATTGCTCACGTGAATAATGATGGAGCTACACCGCTAAAAGGGCATTGTAATCTGTATTTAAGGAAGAAATACAGTAAAAAATATTTTTATGTGAATTATAATTCGGATTAGTTAGTTTTTTTAAAAAAATGCATAGGTGAGTCTCTATGTAAAATAGCCCAGTCATTTTCTTTGAAAACGTCACTATAAACAATATTCGTTCAATAGAAATAAGCTACAGGAACATAATAAAATAGAAAGATTGAAAACAAAATAAAGTGCTATATTTTGTATAATAAAACATCAAATGTTTAAATGACTTCATCAATCGTGAGTGAAGAGGAATGCTGGTCAGTACTGGTCCTGAATAGGAAACTGCTCCAGCCCACGAAACTCTTATATTTCTGCTTATTGGGACTATCAGAATAGCTGAAAAAAGGGAATAAAGGTCTTAATTGTTTCACTAATACTCTCAGGATATTTCCACCATCAATTGCAATCATCTTTTCACGCTTAATTGTTCATAAAACAATTCACCAATAATACAACCGTATACAGTTTGCCGGATACAGTGAACATACATGTACATACGCCATTTCGTTCAACTGATGTTCGTTTATCCTACATGATGTTTTGATCCACCCATGAAAACTAAATACCTGCTGCCACCCATTCATAACTCATAAAGGCACGCATCACCAGAACCACGCAGTCTATGCAGATTAATAAAAAGGACACAAAAGGGGGAGGATGAAATATTTCATCAGGTGGAATTTTGCGGAATCCGGTGGAAAGTTGGACAGGGGGACAAGCGTTCAATTCACTGGGGATCGAGAAGCGTGCATGACATGGGAACGCGGTGTGGGACGTCGGAAACCCCACCCACTCATTTTGAGAATAATTGTGCATTTTTCTTTTTTGGGTCACAACCCTTTCTTTCTCTTGCTTTGTTTTAATTTTGTGATTTCTTATTCAAATGAATGAACGTGGTATCTGTATGCATTTGGAAACAACAGTTCAACTGCCAGATGTACGTTCAAGTTATCTCTTACAAGTACATGATCTTGCTGCACTTGAGCACATACTTGGTGCATCCAACATCATAGGCATACCGAGAATATAAGTTTCGGTCAGGATTTACCCACAATAATTGTCCTTACATTTAGACTTGACCAAGAAAATAGCTTCTACCTTACCGTATGGACTGAACGTTCACGAGTGAAAAAATGACAGATTTTGAAATAGTTCTTTAGAACCGCAGTTTAATCCGTTTGTCACTGGATCTTTCCAGCAAAAAACCGTTCGCTGATATGTAATATAGAACTTGATGTGTCACAAAACTATCAAAAAATATATATATATTTCTAACGAAACTACCGCGGGTTATTAACGTAGGATTCGTTGCTTACCTCTTTTCTATGTATGTGTTATGTATATATGTATCTATATGTATGTATGTATGTGTGTGTATGTATATATATATATATATATATATATATATATATATATATATATATATACATACACACACACATTTGACGCATTTTGGTACTTTTCTGTTTAACTGTTTACTGCTTGCCAAAGCGATACAGACTGAGTTGGGTTCGCTGCCAAAATTATAACTCGCGACGCAGGACATCAGAAATTTTGCTTTCCGGAGGACCGTTATGGAGGAACGTAATCCTACGTTAAAAGCACATTTTTATTTACATGACTTAAAATGTATTAGAGAGCCCATTGAACAAGATAACATTAATTGTATGTTTCTGCCATGAATTACTTTACCAAATGCAACACTTTTGTGCCGCACTGTTTCCGCCTACCCTACTGTATAACTGCTCTTCAAGTTCATTTGTATCAGAATGTAAATTTCACGCTTTGCCATTCTCAAAAGCCTGTAAAGATTTCAATTATCTCGCTGTCTTATCCTTTATCAATTTATAAATAGACAGTCTTTATATCGCTATAACACAATGTAATAATAATAAGATTATAACACTCAGCACGTCGTTCTGTTCAGTCATCGTCAAAACCAAATTCAAAATTAAAGGAATACTCTTCAGCGCCACCTTGCGGAAATTTCTGAGGTAATTAAAAGTCTTTACATTTAAAATTCCTCTAAAGGCATCTCTACGAAATTTTGTACGACGTTCCTTTGTACTATTTTCATTTATTTGTTATCGCAGTTTTTTGTTTAGAGTAAAAATTCAGCCAATATTTTTTCTGAAGCAAAACTACTGATAATAAATGAATAAAATTTTAAAAATTGTGCTCTTAAAAGTAATTGAAAAAAATTATACATAAAATGTTTAAATCTCGAAAACACATTATTTTGAAATATTCCCATGCACAAAAGGGAAAAATTATGCGAACAGAGCTGTTGGTTTGGCAGATACATTTTTTATTTTAAATGTTTTAAATTATTTTTTCATATGAACAATATTTCCTATACATATGTAATTTTACTCCCGGCAATTTGTTTTGACGTTTCAGCAGCAATTTTTTTTTTCAAGTTGGGTAGAATATTATGATATAGCGGAAACTCCTCCCATTGCAGCACACACAGGATGACAAAAACGCGCGGCACTTTCTTTTATGTGTCAGTGCGTGTCTTTCTTTTATGATTTCCGTGCCAATTTTTACTCTTTCGGCTTTTCAACATGTGTAAGAGCATAAAAAAATGGGTTCAGTAGTTTATAAGCGTGCCTCTCTGCATGCATGGAATGAGAAAAACAAGAATTTTTGAAAACAGAAGCATTAGGAGCCATGACAAAGTATCGCGACCATTTTCTTCGGAACAATTTTGCTGTGGTGATGCACTGGAACGTCACGTGAAAACGATGCGTATCAGACGATAACTGGCGCTGCTGAAAGAGTTTTATAAAATCGTTTTGAAATGTAAAAAGACCCTCTTTGCTCTGGAATGTCCTATTTGAATTAAAACTTTTCATAAGGGAAAAATAAAATTAATCGAATAGTTTGAAATTATTTTATACCTGGAATTGATCGGTATGAAGCTTTATGATTTCGAATTCTTCGTTACATATCGGACCGTTTTGTTCATATGATCTTTAAAATAAATAATTAAAAAGCGATAGCAAAAGAGCCACAAGATGTAATTTTGTTTGGTTAAAATATATATTTAAACTGCCTTTTAAACTATTATCAGATACTTAGGTTAGCAGGTTACAAGCCTCATCTTCACAAAACAAAAAGCCCTGTCAAAGAAGCATGTTTTACTTGTTGCTGCGTTGGGTTGACATCCCCTGAAAAACGGACCTTTACTCCCCAAGGGTAAATACAAAATCAGAGCTCCATTACTGTGAAAAGGAAAACAAGTTATCTCAAAGCGGCTTTTTGGTTATCTAAAACTTCAGGTAGTGATAAACAGAATTGCATATTTAATGCTGATACATAAGTTGCCAATTACACGGGTAAATCTTGAGTATGCATTTACAGTTTAACAAATTTTATAACTAAGAAATTCAAAGAAGGATTCAGTAAATGTTCTGGAATATTTTTTTCCTTGAAAATGAGGTGAACCCGTAAGACCACAAGATGCATCTTTGACTGGAAAGTTCATGGACTATAGTCCTCTACCCTAAAGTTGTGATTCTTTTTCATTTGTTGCTTGCTTTACACCAGGCGTATCCACAGTGTGGCCCGCGGGCCACATTTGGCCTTGGACACCTAGTAATGCGGCTTCACAAATCCTAAACTTTAAAAGACCTATTATCCTATAGAAAAATAGTCCTCGATTCACAATCACACCCTATTTATGTCACCACTGTTTTGTATTACGAAGAGTAAAATTATATCAAAAATTTCAGATGAGCATCTTTAGAACCTAGTAAGAATTGCAACCACTTTCATCGAACCGGACATTGATGCATTAGTTTCACAAAAACAAGGTCAAATATTCCCTTAATTTTATGCTTATGTTGCCTTCTTTTTTTAATGTTAAAAATTAATGGAAATTTTATTACTTATATATAGTACATGATATATGAAAATCTCAAAAGTCCCTCAAATAAAACTCGACATCACTTCGATTTACTAAAACAGTCATCTATGATATTCCAGATGATGTAATCCAGATTTATCCAGATGGAAGTAAGCAGGAGTTGGGCTGTACGGGCAGCGATGTGTTCATCAAGGCCTCTACTGTCAGGATCAAATTTAGAAACCCTGATAATTGTTCAGTATTAGATCAGAGGTGATGGCCATTAAAGAGGCCCTAAGATATGCTGAATCATCTCCATGTAAACATATCTGACCAATGGCACATCTTGACCGGCAGCAAGAGTGCCATTCAACAACTAAGGAAGTGGCCGCTTACCACTGATAAAACAACTACCGGCATTCTCTTTCTCCTTTCTCTCATGGCGGGCTCTAAATCAACAACTTTTCAGTGGATACAGTCACAGGTTCGGCAACGATCAGGTCTACCTTTACTAGCAAATGAGACTGCATAAAACTTTTCAGTGGATACAGTCACAGGTTCGGCAACGATCAGCCTACCTTTACTAGCAAATGAGGACTGTTTAGAGGATTCGCCCCTGTCTGAAGTCCTAACTGCATCGGAGGCTCAATTTGTTTTTAAGTCCAGGCTATACAGTGTTTGGAGAGAGCCTCCTGCTCATCATTGTTATCCGCCAAGTGCCATGGACTGACTTTGCTCTATGAAGGTCCGAGACATACAGACTGCCCTGACTCGTGGCCATACATAAAGTATGCGCCACTAAAAAAAAAGAGAGAGAGAGAGAAGTTGATCCTCGAGTGAGTTCACGAGAAAGTTTAGATTAATAGAAATAAATTTTGTGGTAACTTTGAATGTTTTTTCTTTCTGTGAGCAAAATTATTCGAATCATTTTTCAGCACAGTGAAACTTTCTATAGCAGCCAGTCATGGTTCCGAAAAAGAATGGCCGTTTTGAGGGGTGGCCGACGAAAAGAGGTTTCTTCCAGAACATTGGCATTATGGAGTCTTGAATCGGTTCTGAACCAAATATGGCCGTTTAGAGAGGTGGCTGACTAGAGAAGTTTCAATATATATATATATATATATATATATATATATATATATATATATATATATATATATATAAATATATATATACGGCGACGCGATGATTTCAAACCTTTTTTGGGTGATGACCGTGCCAATGACATATTGCGAATTTTCCCTTCGGAAAACATTACATTATTTGTGTGTAAGCGCTAGAAAGGTGGCAACACTTGTTTTCATATCGATTTCGCCTATTACGACGAAATTTCACTTCGGAAAATAAATTTATTCTCCCCGGCTGCCAGAAACTATCTTAGAAGGCCAAGTGAACGCGGTGGAATGACTTTTGAGAGAAATAAACTCAACCACCCCAGAAACTCTCACCGAGTGTTTCAACCTCTCTTGAATGGCTCAATGTGTCAGATGATTGTTCTTGTGTGCTACTGCATTCTCGGAACCAATGAAGTGAGTCGTTTCTCTGGCGTCACGACAGACATTCTGGAAAATCGGAGTCGAAAGTCCCGGGTGAAAGGCCCCTCGAATCAAAATATTTTCCATTGGTCGCGCTCCGACGAATCGCCATTTTGCCTCCAGGATGCGCCGAATGGATCGTCGGAAAAAAAAGGAGTCACAGGTGACATGATTCCATCGTTATTTATATTTAGCCGCAGGCAACACTTTTTTTATTGCTACAAAAACCTCTTTAAGGACGAAGACCAGAGGAGAAGCTCGATAAGAAAAAAAAGTGAAATGGGATTTTAAATGGCTCGAAAATTGCCCGCCGCCTTCACTTTCAAATGTGTTTCTCGGGAGTAGGAGGAAAATGGAACTTGGAAGCTTCCGGTAGTATAATTGCAATTGCTTGATAGAGCTCCACTTACATTTGTCAATGAACTTATTCTTTTCATCTCACAGTGATTTTCTGATACATATATACAGTGAAACTTCTCCAACCGTTTTCGACGACCATCCCTGAAAACGGCCACTTTTCACTTTTTAACTATGACTAGCCATACATATATATAGTGAAAGTGGTCGTTTAGAGGGGTGGCCGGGGAAAAGGGATATCTTCCATGTAATATTGGCTGTATGGAGTTTTTAATCGATTCTGAACAAAATATTGCCGTTTAGAGAAGTTTCCCTATTATATATATATATATCCCCCCCCCCCCCCCCTTTTTACGGCCAGGTGATGGCTAGGGCCCTGGCATTCGGTTCAGATCCTGTGTGTTCGAGTCCCACTGTTGGCATGAAAGTTTGGAGCCGTTCGGAATCGGCTTTAAACTGTAGGTCCCGGTCTAATTAGCCCTCGTGTAGCAAAATTTGACCGTAGCGCTCCAACCCCCCCCCCCCCCTTTTTTTGCACTTTTAATCTCGGCATTTTGACAACTTTTTAAATTGATTGCTAATATACTTTTTAAAAATTAAAATGCCTATAGTTCTCCTCTAAAACACTATTTCGGCTAAAATAGTGATCTTTTTCTTCTGCAGTAGAATTAAACGCACCTAACTTTCATCTAAAAAAATGTATTCTTTTCACCTTTTCTATTCTGAAGTCACTTGTATTACGCCAACCTTTAAACATCTATAAACAGTTACTGTTAACGTTATGTTACGTTACAGCGCTGATGATGATTTATCAGGAGAGTTATTTTATTGTTTTTTTTTTTTACGTAATTTGAAGCAATTATTGAAATATGATTGTCAGAGCAACAATTTTTTTCCTGGTTTAATTAGTAATTCTCTCAAAACTATTAAATTGCTATTGGTGTATTTAAAAAAATTAATGCAATTGATTAATTTTGTTCTATTTCACGAGAACCCATTGATAGCTAGAGCAAAATTTCCTACCTGGAACTAAGGAATCATTGTTTAGAGATATTTTTAGCTCTCAGTTCAAATCTTTTTTAATCATTTCTTTTTACACCTAAGCTTTTACAATGAAAAGTTTCACTTAAATGCCTAGACGATTTGTAGTCATACTTTGCGAATGTTAGCAAACTGTATAATTAGGATTAATTACACATTAAGTTGAAGAAAATCGCGGTCTTGAATGTTTAACCAATAACCAAAACCGAAAACCGTAGAAAATTGGTTCGGTTAATCGGTTTTTTTTTGGAAAACTTTTCAAACTAAAGCTCGTGCTTGATTTTGTTTATACAAATTTTTGTTTTTCTGAAGCACCTAAATTTTGCTCGCTTAAGTTTATTTGTTATTCAGTTTATTGCGCCTTTAATGTCAAATTTAATAATAATATTCATCTCTAATCAAAGAATTAAAACGTACTGAATGTTCACACCAGATGTTATCCAGATATATAGGCATAACATATAGATGCATCTCTATAGATCTGTAAGTTCCGTAAAAATATAGATGGCATAGAAATTATGCAACATATTAATGCAAGATTCTTGTCAACAACAAAATAGAAAACAATAGCAACATAAACGAATTATAATAAATGGTTTACAGTAATAAATTTAATCTGGGTTTCTATAAAAGAATTATTCAGCTTTTGTGATGAGGTTTTCTTAATTCTAAACAACTAGAACATGTTAACAACATCCATTTACAACGAAAATTAAACTTAAACTGTTTTCGAGTCCAACTGTCAATGGAAACTCTTATGTGAAAGTATTTATCTCTGTTAACTTTTATTATTTATTTATTTTTTAAATTATGCTAAAAGTAAAAATGAAACTTTATACCCAATTTCTTTTTTTGTTAAAGAAATGCATTCCTAACTTTCCGAAACATCTTACAAACATCTTTTCAAAATCTTTTGTTTGCAGAAACCAAAATGAGCTGAATCCCTAAAGCGCAGTGTTTTTTTAAACATTTCTGAAAAATGATTCATTACACGCATTGGTCTTTCTGAAGTTTCATTATTTGTAGAAAAACTGGAAATATTAATTATTGCTCCCTCTCTTTCTTTCTTTTTTTTTAAAAATATTTATTATTTATTTATTTTTCCAATGCGGAGGCACTTGTCGTCAAACATTCGCCTATACTACGCCGCAACTTTACTGCCCATTTATTGTGGGGGCACCATATAGGCATTACCCCTATGGAGGGACGACACGACGGAGGGCATTTTTCGTGGCGCGACGCCAGGATTCGATCCGAGCACCCTCAGCACCGAAAACCAGCGCGCTGTACCACTGGGCCGCCACAAGCCCTCTCTCTCTTATTTATTTTTTGATAAATTGATTTTATTTAAATTCAAATACGTTAATAAAACGTTACATCAACAACCTATTTTATTATTTTTTTAATTTACCTGGAAACCCTGATTAACCGTAAAATCCGCAATTTTTTAGAAAATTTAGAAACCGAAACCGCTTGTTTTAAAAAGTGCGGGTCTCAGAAATCCTACGTATAATTTATACCACAAATACAGTGATGGGGATTCAAATAAATTAACAACAAGCCTAAAATATGAATAGTTATTATTTAATTAGTTATCACGAATGATGGCGGCCATGTGGTAGTCTATGTCACAGTGAATATTATCTTCAATATAGCAATACATCGGTATTTTTAGATATTATAGTTGACAAATGCAGAGTAGACAAATTTGCTTTAAGAAGTATTTTATTCTTTTACTTTTAAAAAATTAATGGTAGGTTTTTTTTTCTTTCATAATTTTCTTCGTTTTAAATCTCATGTCGCTGTAAAAATCGCCATCTTGTCACAAGCAGATGCAATCCTTAATCCTCCACTTTCAAAAAGACTCCAACGTAAATTATTGCGAGATATTATGCATACTTCTGAGAGGTCTTTGTTTACTCACCCAGCTTTGCTATGTTCCCTTTTCTTTCACGCCATTACAGATAAATAGCGTGATTGAACATCGCATGATACATGCATTGTGATACTGGAGAAGCATGCGTGTGTGTGGAACCGAAGTTTCCTCTTAGAGTCACTTAATAATTGAGAAGGCTAATGGTCAATGGTTCTGGTTAGCCATCCAGCTGCCCTAACTGAGTACTCAGAGCTATAGAGAGTTTTTCACTCATGCTGGATTTGCCCTGAAGAAAATTGTACGTCCATGAGTACCGTTTTTGGCAATTTATTGCATGGAGGTTGCAGAGCGTCAAAAGATTTATGGGGGTTGCCCAGTTTCCACCTATGACGCTAGATGCTTCAATCACCTGAAATAAATTCAAAGGGTAGTGTCTCGAAGCATGTCACATCTCAACTCTTGCAGATTTTACTTCTTGTTTGTCGAGGAGTGGCAAAACATTGCATAATTTAACACGGCGTTCAATGAGCATTCTTACAGCTTGTTGAATAAAATGCTCTTAGATTACGCAACGTCTTTAGATACGGTAACTAAAGGTATATCATTAACAAAGGTATATCACTAAATTAAACATTCAGGTACAGCCCGGAAAGGTTTATTCAGTATGTGACCCGTATTTATTGACAGAGGAAGACTGGAGTTACGATACAAGACGCTGGCCTGAAGTAACTTATCCTGATATCTATACATATATCAACATAATAATAATCATTCTCAACGAAAAAATGATTATATTCTCTTAAACCTTGCGAAATACTGAAAAAAAGTGTAAAAATACCTGTTACATACAACTAATATGAGGAATTTTATAAATAAACTTAAATTATTTAACTCAAAATGAAGGTATCGTCCAAAAACACATGCAAACGCATAGAAACGGCTTCTGTTTTCTGCCACCCGATAATCACGTGATCTATAGTAGACGAAAACTGACGTAGCCAGTGCCGTTGCGACGTTTCGCCTTATTTCTGTAATTTAGAGGAAATAGTATAAAGTTTAGGAAATTGCATCCTGTTGTGTAGACCATGCTTATGGTCTTTGGCAATTTATTGCATGGAGTTACGTTGACGTTATAAGTTGTAAAGTGTCAAAACATCCATAGCGGCTGCCCAGTTTCCACCCATGACGTCAGGTGCTTTAATCTCTTGAAATGAATTCTACATATTACCACAGTTTCTATAATTTATAGAAAACCAGAATTAAAATTTCTTTTTATTTAAAATGAAAAATGATAAAGAGTTTCTACAAACTAGGAAACAGTGGAAAAGTAGTTTTCAAAATTCGAGTAAAAAGCTCGGGAATGTCTGAATTTTCAAAGAAAACACTGAAATTTCTCCAAGTTCTGGTAAAACAAAATGCTCTCCTAAAATTATGGTATTGTCAAACTAACTTTTAACCAAATCCTTTTAAAATGCCTGTCGAGACCTGGAGAAGTAAAACAGTTTGTTTTCAACTACGTCTTCAACTGAAAATTATTCCCACTTTCTTACAGACAATGTTATGTAAAGAAATTAATGAGCTTAGGGGAAATTCAGTATGGCAGCAACCGAGAAATCCCGAGAATCTGTAGAGAAATTTTTAAAAGGACTTTCATGACATTCATTATTAAAAAGAAATACGAGTAAAAAGTGATAGGGAAAGAGGGTTACCTTGACAACGATTGTCTTTCGTGTCTTTGAACTGAACTATTAATATGGCATCAGCTAAAGTAGTAGTGTGCGATTAAAAGAGCTTTGTATGAAAAAAAAAGTCGTCTGTTTCTTTCTTTTATTAATTTTTTTCTTCCGTCTATCCCTGCGAATTCATCGTCGTGTACCTTATATTTAAGGATTTAAACGATGGAACAGACAAAAGTTTATCGTTCTTTCACATCAGTGCGTTTACTACCTTTAGTAAGTATGAGCAGTAGACGTGATTCATGAGGGCTTAAGAATCTCCGGTTTCTTTACTCTCGCTTTTTTTTTTTCTCTGCTTCACGCTTTGATTGTGGAAATGTTTTTATTTTTCCCTCGTTATTTCATCTTGACGCAGAAAAATTACCGCTTTGTCTTAGCGGCTTAAATGCTGGAAATCTCAATGTGCAGCGAGGTTGTTAATAGAAAATGAAGAATTGTTTCGTTAGGCTATTCGCAAGTGAAAGAAGATATTAATCATACTTAATGGAACTGGCTCGTAGTGAAAATATATACTTTGTAGTCGGAGTACTTATGTTAGCTTATATCCTGCATTTGAATTTTCAGAATAGTTATTTTCCTAAGCTAAATTTTTTCCCCTTTCTTTTAAAGCAGAGTGAAATAGAGAGGACCAGAGAGTAGATTTTTCTATTTTTGTTCCACCAAACACGTAACAGAATACTTTAATCGTAGTCGGGAATATTATTAATGTTATAACGACCATGCCTGCCTGAAAAACAAGTCGAACGTTCCAAACTAGCAACTAGGTGTACTAGCATCTCTTACTACTTTTATTTTTATTTATTTATTTATTTTTTTGGAGCAACTGATTATCATGCCCTTTTATCGAATGACCAATGTACAAGATATTGATCTGTGCATAAGTTTATATATTTTTTACAAATTCATTCAAGTGCTGATTTTTTTCAATGTTGCTTACATAACACGGTCTTTATAACGGTGCTACTTTAACAACCGTCTGTTAGCACTGGTGTCTGAACCCGGGTCTGCTAATCTCTTGATCGTCATTTTAACAACTTAACTATCCCCTCATGCGTGGAGGTGTTATTGACTGCAATGATTCCCCACCCCAACAAGGATTTAGTTAACCCTTTCAGTTGTTCAAGTTGACGACAAAAGTTTCTTAATTCCACTGTAAAATTCAGTAAAGGCGAATTAGCAATGTTTTTCGGGGTGAAGAAGAAGTGCGCCCGTTTGTCCGAAACTAGTAACCTCTCCTCATAGTATCATCATTACTTTTGTCTTTAATTTGTGCTCCCGGATAGTCCCTGGTGTATAACGGTCTTTTTATCTTACAGTGTACTGTCTTGTAATCTTACAGTGTACTGTCAAGGATTTTCAGTCAGTTATTAGGCACTGTAGCTCCATACTTGAAAGAATACGGTTACCTCGTAGAAAGCAGAAATAGAACAAAACGAAGTCTTGTGAAAATCTTACGAATATTTTTCGAGTGCTTAATTAAGAAATATCGTCTGTTGATCATATTTCAAACAAAAATGAAATTAAAAAGTTGCCACATTGAGCCTGATATAATCAAATCCATAACAGCTTGGAAGGCCAATCGTGGAAACCAATCGGAAGTATAGTTCTTTTAATCATATTTATAGGTATTTATTCATCATTAAGTTTAGAACAAAGTAGTTTTCATTTCAAATTAAACCATCTGTCGGCTAAAGAGGACTCTTTTATTTAAGGCAAAATAAGATTTGTTTATGAAAAAAGCACTAGTTCCTCGATGGGACTCGAAGCTGTGCATAAAGGAAAGCTTATGTTCCAATGCATTTGAAGTAAGACAGATCAGCAAAAATATCCAGAAAAATACTTTTTTTTCTTGAGCACGGACATCTTCCCTCTGAAAATAACGAGGAATAGATATTTCTGGTTCTGAAATCATCAATAACAAGATTAGGTTAAATATTTAATTAAATTATTTCAAATAAACCTTCGTTAATGCGCAATTATGTAATTATCTTGAAACAACCCACGAGTGGCCTTGGTGGACGAAACGTGCTACGGAGAGTCTAGTAATTCTGTAGAACGTGTAGTTAATTTGCATTTTGTGTGTGTGTTCGTTCATTCGGAGGGGGAGGGGGCATTTTGCAAACCGGCCTTCCTTTAGAGTTAACGAATCTGCCCATCGAAATCCTGCTGTTATGTTATATGCCTCAAGTTCCGAGCCCTTTATTTAAAGAATATACAACACTGATTAAATACGTTTATTTTTTGTTCAGATGCGACATGAAATCATGAAATCAAATATAATTATATAATTCTTGTAAATTTTCATAACATTTAAAAAAAGAAAATAAAACAATTTTCTGGTAGTCTCTTCTAACGAAACTACCGCGGGTTATTAACGTAGGATTACTCATCGTTGCTTACCTCTTTATTTATTATTTATTATTATTTTTTTTAATACGCATTTTTGGTACTTTTCTGTTTAACTCTTTACTGATACTGGGTTTGGCGCGCTGCCAACATTTTAACTCACGACGCCGTACACATTTTTTCTCTCCGTAGGACCGTTATTGAAGAACGTAATCCTATGTTAAAAAGGGAATTTTCATGAATTTTCAGCAAAATTGAAGGCTTATGCCAGACGCCCTACACTCAGTTCACCTAAATATATTTTAATTTTCTTAAAAATATACATCTGGCATATTTAGCTGTAAAAATGTTGCAGTATTTCCGAAAATCACTGAAATATATCAAAATATGGGCGGAAAGTTTTTTGTAATAGAGGTACCTGTAAAGTGATTAAATTAGCACATGGAACTTAGCTTTTCGCTCGAAACACAGTTAGTTATGTGTAAATCACTGTTGCAAAAGTTTGTTGAAATATCAGGGTGTCCTAAAAATATCAGTACAACTTCAAAAAATTATTTTTAAAAAGAATAGGCCTACAACAAAACTAGTTACAACAATAGATAGAATAACTAATTTTTTTTTCTACTACCTTAGTAAAGTTCCACATGAGATCCTTTCGTAGCACGAACAATATCAAGACGATATTCCAATTCAATCCACGAACGTTACAGCATGCTGACATCAACAAGTGCTACAGCTGTTTGGATCTTTTGTTTCAATTCCACGACACTGTTAACTTTTGTTCGGTACACAGCATCTTTTACATAACCCCAAAAGAAAAAAGGTCTAGTGGAGTAATGTCGGGAGACCGAGGCCATCCCTGCCGACCCAATGCTGTGGGAATGAATTATTCAGCGACTCACGGACTACAAATCCCCATTGAGGAGGCGCACCGTCCTGTTGGAAAACGGCATTCGGTTGAAGTTCTTGCAATCGTGGAAAATGCATAAATCTTTAATAACTGTTTACGTGTTGCGCAGCGCCATCTATGATGAGAAACATATTGTGGAAAATAACTTTTTGAGTTATTCTATCTATTGTTGTAACTAGTTTGCTGTAGGCCTATTCTTTTTTTTTTTTCATAAATTTTTGAAGTTGTGCTGATCTTTTCGGGGCACCCTGTATTTAAACTTTTTAAGTAATTAGCTTTCTCGTATTACAAAAAAATAACTGAAATGTTAAGATTTCTATAAAATGCAATTGGAGATTTTACCCCTGGTCAAGCATAGCTTCTGGTTTATCTAATTGGCCGTATCTTCTCTTCCAGTAATCGTATGTATAAAAGTAAAGCAGCTTTGGATCCTAAAAGACTGCCTCTTCAAACTGGGGGAGGGAAAAAAAATCATCGAAATTTTTCACCGAACGAGGCATTTCAGCGTAAGCAGATAGATACCTTAAACTGAAAATCGTAGCCACGGATATGTGGCTGTCTTTCGCTGCTTGCCGCCTCGGCTTAGGGCCGACATTTACGAGACAAAAGTCGGAATCTTTTTTTTAATCCACGAAATCTGTTTCTATTGTTTTTACTCTTTACTTCCGCGATCGGCGATAGGCAACATCGGACCGATCTCAAGCGATGTACAACCCCGATAGCCGCGCTCGAGTAGACGCGCAGATCTTCCACGTGGAAGTGGAAAACTCTTTCACGCACGGGTTAACTGGAGAGAGAGAGAGAGAGAAACGAAGACCTCCCCTTTTTGTTTCTGTATTTCCTTCGGCCGATTTTTTCCCCTTTTATCACCTTAACACTGAAAACGAAACCTTTTCTTCTGATTATGAGTTCGTTTTCCGAAGCTTTTGTGACAGCTGGTAGATTCTGTTGCCAGCTGAGAAAAAAATATTTCTCCGTATGTAAACAATAGGATGGTGTAATGACCAGAGGCGGGTAACCGTATATCATTGGTTCTTAACCTTTTTTTCAGTGTCGTGGACCCCTTTGGTAATATAGTGAAAGCTATGCCCCTCCTTCACGTAATAAAAATAATTATAATGAATCGTTTAAAAAGAAAAAAAAGAAAGAAATCTAATAAAGCAACGAATAATTTTTTTTTTTGAAAATCTAACTATATTCCTATTCTAGAATGGGAAGGATATATATATAAATAAATACAAAAGATATCAATAAATCACAAAAAAATTTGGGATTTAACAATGGATTTTATCTCAGGGACGTATTATTTATTACTAAGTTTTATATGTGGTTGAATTCAAAATAAAAGGTTACTTACCACTTTTTAAATTTTGTAAGTGAACGCATGCATCCATTTAGTTTAAAATAAAAATGTATTTCCTGGATCATAATTCTCCATGTCGGCGGAGCCCCTGAAATTTATTCACGGACGTCTAAGGGGTCCCATGGACTACAGGTTAAGTCACCATGCCCTATAAATGCTGGGTGGTTATGCCGATTGAAGATTTTGACTATTAACATTAAAATTTAGCAGGTTCGTTTAAAATTACCCAGGTTCGTTTTACCCAGCGTGTAAACTCTGTAGAAAAGGAGACACAACTAAATGTTTAAAATGATAAGGACCATAATTACAAATTAAATAAATTAAATTTATTTGTGTTTAAGTTTTAGCAAACTGTATACATAATCATTCGATACATTTCAAAATACACAAACTATTTTGAACACTTGCATAAAATTAATAAAATACGGGATATTCTTTAAATAATGAATTATTGGGTCCTCGCCCAAATAGGAATCATTTATGATATTAAATTTAAATTATCTTTAAATTCAAGTACTGTCCTTCAACAGAAAAGCAATAACTGACTTACCCAAAATCGGCTTGGCTAAAGATGCCGACATCGCGCTCGCCAACATAGTCGCAGGGTGGCCTCGAGAGCACCACCACAGAGCGAGTAATCGGGCCGGCAGGCCCCTAGTTCTCTGCAATCTAATCTCTCTCTTTTTCCGAATCCAAGTCCTCTCTTAATACCAATCTCAATTTTTTCATAGCCGTCTCTACCTTCCAATCATAATATTTCTTCTCCATCTAAACTCCACCTACGTCTTAAAACTTTATCCCAGTGGCTATAACATTATTTTTTATTAAATTCACAAAATCTCATTGGACCTATATTCTTCTATTTTTCTGCATCCCGGTCTTTTCCTTCATTAAAAAAAATTTTTTTTTCTTAAATCTCCCCTCTCTAACCTTTCTATGACTCAACAATACTTACTGTTGCGCAAATTCCAGTAATTCTTATTTTCCCTTGCCCGTTCGGCTAAAACTCTTTCATCCTGCCCCGGTTACTTATTCAAAGGAAACCGCGGCTATTTTCTAACGTTTTTCCCTCTTCACCATAAATATTTTCATTCCTTAAGATTTCCCCTTTCTCATATTGACCTTTACAACTGGCTATTCTCTAACCTTCCTCTCGTGTACAATTTTATGGCTTAGACTCCTTTTAACTTAGTTCTTAACCTTTTCAAAACGTTTTACAATGTATAAAGCAATCTTAAAATGGCTCCTGCCCTGCATCATCATTTACCAACCGATCACACATTCCGTAAGCAAGGCGCAGCTGCTAAATAGTCGAGAAACCCTTGCTAGTCTTCAAGAGCCAGAATAAGCTCAATAACCACTTTTAGGGGCTCTAAAAAATTAGTGAGCTGTTGAAACATAGGTTCTCGTTATTGCCCTTAAATCACAATTTAATATTATTATTTATTTATTTTTTAACATTTGAATAGACGTCAATTGATTCTTCAGGCGGTGCATCAGTTGCCATCGTAGATCTTCAAATACAGTGTTAGGCTATGGTGAAATTTCTATGGTTTTTTGTTTTTTTTTAATCTCACTTTGGCAAAAACTTATTTCTCAAATTTGTAGAAATGACGATAACAGATGTGTCACGATGCTTTGCCTTTCTGACTGCGAGGATGTCCTTGGGTGACTTCTGATTGCGATCAACGGGTGTGCAGGAGCCACATTGTAAGGTTAAAAGGAAATCTAAAAGGACTACTATTTAAAATTATTGTATTTCTTTCTTTCTTTCTTTTTTATATTTGTTACTTTTATTGAACTCATTTGCCGAAATGGAATGAGAATCTAGGGTTAATCATTACGTAATCGAGATAGTGATACGTTAATTTTCTTCAATTCTATGTTATAAAGAGAAGCGCGCTGAAGTAAAGGAAAGTACTCGTCTAGCCTTTGCTGCAGAAAGAAAGAAAGATAGATCTGAGAGCTGTATAGAAATTAGGATCCTTCATATACTATAGCAATGTAATGACCTTAAACGGCCCATATTTTCCTTAGACATTGTGGCCACAACCGAAATTTTTTTTTTTTCATTATTACTGCCGATAGCTGAAGATAGATGCTGCAGCGTCAAGGCCACATTATCTTCCAGACATTTGGTAAAATTTCATTCAAGAGGTAAAATTAAGAAAAATGTTTGGTATACGATGTCATACCTTCCCTAAAGATATTTACATGTATTTAAAACATTTAATGAAGCAACCACGTTTTAACAAAATTAACACATTGTCGAAGGGTTTTCTTCTTTGTAACGTAGGATTACGTTCCTCAATAACAGTCCTTCGGAGAGGAAAAAATTGTCCTGCGCCGCGAGTTATAATTTTGGCAGCGTGTCAAACCCAGTAGCAGTAAACAGTTAAACAGAGAAGTACCAAAATGCGTTAAAAAAATGTAAGCAAACGATAAGCAATCCTGCGTTAATATTCCACGGTAGTTTCGTTAGAGGAGACTACCTGAATATTTTTTTTCGGATTATGAGATTCTGTTTTATTTCATGAAAAGGTACCGGAGCTCCGTAAAAATCAACAAATCATTGTATTTTTTTTTAAATTCAAAGTGTAAAGATGTGAGAGTTTAATGAAATATTCACTGTCAGCGGTATTTCTAGACTTTTTTTAAATGCAAGCTCACAATCAGTGAGATATTTTACTTCGTAGGTTATATACTATAGACTCGGCCTATCCAATACGGTCAACTTTAGTAGACCAAACCTGTCTCTTTTTAAGTTTTAATTTCTCACACACAAACACGCACGCAAAGGCTATATTATGTATTGCATCGAATACCGGGTTTCTTACTAGCTTGAAAGAGAATAATATTTATTAGTTTAAAAAAAAAAAAAAGTTGCAAAGGGCTCCGCGTAACACAGCTCCTTGTTACTTTTTCGCGGTTTTGATTGTCAAATAAGTTGTACGTTTGACCTTGACGATTTGACCTTTAACTAGTCTAATTGACCTTCTTACCGCAAACGAGTGTCATGTAACAAGAACGTATTCATCAAGCCATATTAAACCGCAGAAACTGGATATATTTTTATTGCCGTTAGGATTTTTCATTGGAGACGTCGCCAATTTTTTTTCTTTTATGAATTTTGGTTATTAGCTGTAAATCTCCGGTGTTTGCCTGCGCCAAGTACAAACAGAGTTTGTGTGTAAACGACATACTGTGTTGTTAAAGCATTTAGTTCTGTTTTCACCAGTATGCGTAAGAACGCTTTTTATGGGTTCGGGAGGTGAGAAGGGGTGTAACTGAATAACGAGTTAATGATAGCTAAGTATTGTGTGTATATGTCAAATTATATTAAAAGTTATTGGCATGTGATAGCATCTGGAAATAAATAAATAAAAGAACTTTTACGATTGATTCGGCATATTACGTTTTGGTATATATATATAATATATATATATATATATATTATAAAAATATATATATATATATATAAAATATATATATATTATATAAAATATATATATATATAAAAATATATATATATAAATATATATATATATAGATATATATATATAATATATTATCTATATAATAATATATATAATATATATATATATATATATATATATATATATATATATATATATATATATATATATATATATATATATATATATATATATAAAATAAATAAATATATATATATATATATATATATATAATAAAATATTATATAAAATATATATATATATATATATATATATATATATATATATATATATATATATATATATATATATATATATAATATATCTGAAAATTAAGCCCAGGCATATCGGTTTACCGAGCAAGATGTGGGAGTATCTGCTTTGAAAAACAGAAGTGTCTCCCATCGCCTCGTAAAACTGCCTTTCGTACGAATAGCTCAATGGGAGTTTGACACTATAGCGCAATAAAGATGGCCTAAATATTCGTCGATAAGAAAGACTGTCACCAGCTAATCCGCACGGCTCCTGTTTTCGAACGTAGTCGCCTTCTGATGAAATTCAAGACATGCCGTCAAAGACAAGACCTCGAGATATAGTCAGAAGATTTTGGAGAGAGCCTCGTTGAAACATCTAGCTAGCGGTTGTACGTTGAGGGCGACCTAGCCTCCGAGTGCCGCTGATAAATCACTGACGCACTGTCCTACTGTAACTTCTAAAATGTCAATCTGATCTACTGTACCTTTTAAATTAAATTTTTTTGTTACATTAAATTTTTGCTAAGTTTTTTTGTTAACCTCTGGCCTCATAATTTTTAAAAACCCGGACTCTGTTTTTCTTGGTCACAATTTTATTCATTTTAAAAAGCCTCAGAGAAAAGCCTATGATGCCACACAATGGATGAACTTAGAAACGGACATAGCCACCACGTTCATCTGTTCAGCATTATAAAATAAATATTTCCCCATTTTAACACTAGGGGTTGGAATTATTTAATTGGTTAGAATAAGTCATATGGCTCACAGCCGTGTATTTGTCATCTGGTGAATGATGAAATAGTCTCGTGGTTTTTCAAACATCGTGGTTTTCCCGGGATCACGCGCGCATTACTACGATCTGTTAGTAAGTGAGAAATTTGAAAACAAGTCTTATTTATTATTATCCAGTGCCTGCGTATTGATCGGCACGTGCGTCAGTATAAATTATCAATTAATTTATTTTTAGGTCGCATTTTGGAAGAGGGGTTGTGTTTTTCTAACAAATCGTATTTATTCTGTCGCGATTGTTTCTTAAGTTGACACAGAATGTTTGACATAATTTTCAACATCATTAATAAAGCCACACCAATAATATTGAGGTGATAATACATTTAAAATAGAAGACACATCAAGATGTCCAAGATCTCCATGAGCTTTCTCTTGTAATTTTAGGCGTAGAGAATATGGAACGCAAATCTTATAAAAACTTATCTTTTTGATATATACAAATCATTAATTTTCTGAAATTTATTACACCCAACGTTGTTCGATCTTTCATGAGATTCTAGTTCTTCGGTAGATAAAAGATGAGATTTTAAAAGGAGGGCGTGTTTTTCGTTATATATATATATATATATATATATTACATATACACACATAATTCTGTTTTTGCACGATAGATACGTTCCTGAAGAATACGTGTAAAAAAAAATTCGTATAAAAAAAGACGTATCTATGGAAGAAAAAAAGATTGGTTCCGGATCTAAAAAATCAGTGAAAATAATTTTAGAAAACCATATGAAAATATTCGTTTTAAACTTATTATTTTATTCTAACAAAATACACATGCAATAACATGTAATGAAAATGAAAAGAATTCTTCATGAACAACAACAAAAAAAAAAAAAAATTGTTTTACACAAATTTTTTTATTCACTTTCACTTTTTGACATCAAACGGCGCATACGTTTGCGCACGACTGGAAAAACATTCCGCAGTTGTAAAAATATGTAAATAAGTTATATGTGATAGAATAAAATTAGAAAATGTTCTTGCGGACTGAATTCTTGAATCAAAACAGAACTTGATACTCTATCGCCAAAAATAATTTACCACAATTAAAATTTTGTTTTCTTAGAATTTAGGAAAAAATAAAAAAGAGAAATTGGATTGGGCCGCTCGTGTTAAATCAAAATGACTCGTGTAAAAAGAGAATGAAAATTTATTTAGAATTCGTGTAAATCAAATTGTTGTAAAAAAAGTTCGTGCAAAAACAGAATTATATATATATATATATATATATATAATATATATATATATATATACATACATACAGTGGATTTCTCGATCTATCGTTTTTCAAGGGACCGACTGAATTGAACGATAAATGCGGAAAAACGATACATGCGGGAACATAACAAAGCAATATGATCGTCGGGTCTGAGTGAAATAAACGATACATACGGGAAAACGGTGATTCGGAAAATGATCGATCGAGATTCCACTGTATATATATATATATATATATATATATATATATATATATATATAAATAACATTACGCACACAAACAAACAAACAAAATTATATATATAATTAACATTCTCGACTGCTATACAAGACCTGGCGTCCATTTTTATTAGTTTAAATACACAATATCTATCTTGATTAAAATACCTCCAGTAAATTTATACTTGATTAAATATTTTATAGATGGCTGACTTTTTATTAATTTTTTATGGGGTTTAACTTTATTTTGTTTGTCTATTTCTTTTTAAATTAAAATACTGTAACCTATTCAAGAAATCAAGCGTATGAACAAAAAGCGTTTAAACTACGTTCCCGGCGTGAAGCTTGTCATAACTTTTTTTATTTTGTTTGCTTGTTTTGCAATTTAAAATATTGTAGGAATCGTAATCAGAAGTCAAGACGCATAATAAAAAAATGTTTAAATAAATTAAGTGTACTGCATACCGATCTTTTCATAGTTACGGTTACGATAAATATTATTATTTTTCAAGTTATAAATAAAAATATCGATATCATTTCACGAGCAAAACGAGAAAAACTCCTAAGCAAATGTAGCGTCATTGAACTAATCTGAACAGTTTTTATGCCCGATATAGATAAACCGACCATTCCGAACGAAACTGGTTGTGAAATACATCACTATTCCGTGCCGAACATTTCATAACCTTTGCAGTGGAACCTTTCGGGAACGTTTTGTCCGAAGGCAGCGCGAGGTCACGCCAGGTTCATTGTTTGTCAACATGGGCTGGCAACTACGTCATCCTGTCCGACATACCGCGGATCATCGAGCCTTTTGTTCCTCTGGACCATAATCACCTAGGAACATGGACGGTCACGGCAGCCGTGAAGTCGCCCTTTTTCAATGCTTTTTTTTGTGTAAATAGTATTAAAAAAAATCACCTCGTGGGAAATCCGACAAATCCTCGCAATCCCAGTTATTTTACTAAAAAATGGAACTGTTTCGGTTTTTTACTAATGCCTGTCGTAAGGCTAGCCGTAGCGAACGAAGGTTACAACAGGTATTACGGTTATTTAATTTGAGCCCTGCCCTGACGTCCAAGGACCAAACAACCAAAGGTTTTTTTTTTCCTTTATTTCTTTTTTTTTTTTTCCTCTGCCATTCCTCTGGATGCTGTTAGATTTATTCCAAACACCGCCGCACCGGGTTGGCTTAAACGCTTGTAGTCAATAAAATACGACGCATAACGCAGAGATATTCGGTTCAGAAAAGTGTCATTTATAACCAGTTTACTTTTCATCTGTATTCTAAAAAATAAAACGGTCGAAGGTTGCTGCGAACAAACGCGCCAATCGTGGAAATAACATTGAAATCGACGCCAGAATTCACGTAATCTATGGCAAAAAAAAAGAAAATAATTATAAAGAAAAAGAAACTTTTTATGTACCGCGTTTTAAATTTTCTGTTGAATCATATAAACTTGACAATTCTCTCTTAACTGCACAAACCTTCACTTAGTTATTCTTTTCACTTTCTTTTATTTAATTTAATCACTTTTTAGTCGTTTCCACTTTCCTCAGACTTTATAAACTTTAATTTTAAAATTTTTCGCACGATTTTTGTAAACAAACTAAATTCACATGTATTCTGTTTTCAAATCGTCAAACGCCGTTACGCTAAAGTGCAAGCATTGAATTCGATCGAAGCGCCACCTTACGGATTTTTTCGGCTAAAAGTATTAAAGAATGCATTGTCATCGTGTTCTGAGCTATTCTGAAAGTTTCAAATGACTAGCTAGTCGCAAAGTTAGTTAAAAATCTATTGCAAGATTTGTACTGGACAACAAACAAACAAACAAGAAAGCGAGTTAATAAAACATGGTAACAAAGAAGAAAAAGGCCTTCTGCAAAAAATCATAACTGCAGTGATTTTTGATGAAGAGACCTCATCCGTGTGTAGTGCCATCTGTTTTTAGATTATTAATCACCTTCAGAATCACCCTCATAGAACGGAACGGTACGCATGTGTCTGCGTGCTAAAAAAATACAATTTATTAAAGAACAAATCTATCGGGTAGTCTCTTCTAACGAAACTACCGCGGGTTATTAAAGTAGGATAGGGATGCGACATCGACAACACAAACATCGATATTTTGAAACATCGATATTCAATATTAAAACATCGATGCTAATAAAACATCGCCCAAAAACCATCGATTTTTTTTGAACATCCATATTTAAAACTGCTATAGTAACTCTAACTTTAATGTACTTTGGCTAGTCGTAGGGAGGGGGGGGAGTTAATTTACTTCCGATTGCGCTAACACAATATTATAAAAACTTGGTTTCCTAGAGTCAGCGCAATCACAGAATTCCACGATACATTTTATTGCTTTTAACCAGAAAATTAATGAAAATATTTTTGCTATCAAATAATTGATAGGACCAAAAGCCATAAAGAAAAATCCGCGATGTTTTTTTAATTTAAATTGATTGAATTTAGAAAAATTACTGTAAATATCATGTCATATTATTTTACGTGTCAGAATAATTTACTTTTCTCAGGAGGCTTAAATAATTTAGTAAAATAAAAAATTCTGAAGTTCATGGACTGTAACACATGACAAAAGGATTGTTTTCATATCAGTAGAGTATAAGGCAAACATCATATAAAGAATTTGAGTTTGGTTCAACAGAGTTTAAATAAACATAAAAATAGAAACAGTTTATTAACAAATCTTTGTATTTTTCACATTAATATACAAAAGAAAAATTACATGTATTTACATATCGATGGTTTAAAACACAAAACATTGATATTTAAAAAAATCGGCTTCAATAAATCGATGTTTAGAACATCAATGTTTTGATAAAAACATCGATGTATGAAAAAGCATCGACATCGATGTCATCCCTACCGTAAGATTACTTATCGCAGCTTACCTTTTTTTTTTCTTCTTCTTTTTTAAAAATATATACAGTGCTAGATATCTAGAAATAGAGGTGCCGAACGGTAACCTTCCGGGATGTGTGTGTGTGTGGGGGGGGCGGGGGGGGTATTCCAAATTATTGATAAAGAGATGGTACAGGACCGGCGGTTCCGGCGCGTTCCGCCTCAAATCTAGCCCTGTATATATATATAATATAACACATTTTGGAACTTTTCTGTTTAACTGTTTACTGCTACTGGGTTTGGCGCGAATTATAACTCGCGACGCAGGACGGACTGAATTTTTTCTTTCCGGAGGACCGTTATTGGAGGAACGTAATCCTACTGTTAAAATATATAACTACGAATAATATAAATATAAAAGGTTTTAAAAGAAACGCCAAAGACTGAAAGGAAAATCCTGGAAATAGTTTATGTATAGGGAAACAAAAAAATGAACCATACATTTAGCGTTATGGGTCTTGTTGTATAACAAATCCAGGTTTTTATTGAATTTTCGCTTAGTATTTTTTTTAATTGTCTAAAAACGCGCAGAGAAAGCCTGGCACTACTGCGTACAAAGACTATTAACAAATTAAGAGCAGTAATTCTTTTTACTAGGCGTGACGCCATTTAATATTGCATTGTGGTTCACGGTTCTGGGGAATTTTCATATGAAGTAATGTGTCGCTTACGTCACTAAATTTTCCCCATAACCACTTTAAAAGCATGTTAACCATCCCTCCCATCGCAATGGGTCTCGTTTCCACGATTATCTAAATTTCCGGTGTAGATTAATAAAATGCCGATGTAGATTTTTTAGAAAATCAAAAGACCCACTGCGATTGAGCACATCTACCCATGGCGTCGTTCGCCCCTAATCCATAAAGCTGCTAAAAAAGAATCTTTACGTCATGAATGAATAATGAGAGATTAAAAACAAAATTTCTAAAATGAAACAAATGTTAAAAATATTTGTTTAATAAACAAATATTTAGATTTTTACCATGTTTTTATTAACTTACTTTCTTGTTTGTGTGTGTGTTTATGTGTTTGTCCTGTACAAATCTTGCAATCGATTTTTAACTAACTTCCCGACTAGCTAGACATTTGAAACTTTTAGAATAGCTCAGAACACGATGACAATGCATTATTTAATACTTTTAGCCATCTTTAAGCAGAATTGAATTCTTTTTCAGTTAATTTTGTTTTGTAGAATGGTGCAGCCATCTATCGGCCGGTACGGGAACGAAAAGTTAAACGCAAGTTACTTCCAATTAACTTCATTTTCTTTCAAGTTGATGGGATAATTCATCAAAAAAATTTAAAAAAAGTATTTATTAATACATAGCATAATGTATTAATAAATCATGTTTATGTTTATGTGATTCAACAGAAAATTTAAAAACATGGTATATAAAAAGTTCTTTTTATCTTGTAATTATTTGCACTAATGTTCTGTCTGTCATGTATATCGATGTATGTAAAAGTAGATAGGCAATTATACGTCACGTAACACTCCGATACGTTTAAAAGGAATCCTTCATTGTGGTCAGGATTTTTACTAACTTAAATTTTCATCGTTTGCGATTCCTTATGGTTGCAATGTGGAAGTCTAAATATATTGCAAGCTGGCTATTTCTCAGGGTCATGTTTAGCTGGGAGCGTGCCTGAAGGTAGATAGATATAAAAATTAATTAAAGTTGAACAGGGGGGAGTGAAATTAAAATTGAATTGGTCAAATTAAGTTAGGGAGTGAGTTTTTATAACATTATCGACTGAGAAATATTTTTTGGCATAATATATCTGTGGCTTGGTACAAGAAGTGCCTAAGTCAGTTTTTACCAAGATGGATTTGTTGTTATGTCTCTTTAAAAAAATATTTTCAATGTAAGAAGTACATATATCTGTTCGATGCTTTAAAAGTGTTTTCTGAACCATTGTACAAACTTAGGTACTTCTTACATTGAAAAATAAAATAATAAAAAAAATAAAAATAATATTTTTCTAAAAAGACATAAGCAAAGTCATGTTGGAGAAAACTGACTTCGGCACGTCTTGTACCAAGCCACAGATATATAAAATTTATTTCTGCTTTGTATGGATTTAAAAATATACGTGTATGTGGAATAATAGACTTTGAAATACAAACGAAGATTCTTTTAATAGAAACGAGATTTTTATTTTTTAAACAGATATTTTAGTGAGGGACACCTCTTGCTTAAAAATTACCTTTTAAAAGTTGTTTACTGAGAATTTTTCACTCTATTTCACGTAAGCAAATAGTTTTAAAATTCATTCTTAAATGGTTATCTTGTTTTGTTAACAGCACCACTTAAAATTTCGAATATTTACTAGTGGGAGACATTTTAGGAAAGAAAAAAGGTGCCGGAATTATTCATAAACATTATGTAAATTAATTTAATTTTTGTGACATTTTTACTGATATTCAAGATGTTAATCCAGTTTACACGCATGATACATACAACCAAGAATCTTGTTACTAGAACCTATTAAACTAGATTGAATACGATAAAAATATATGTTTTGTTATCAAATTTTCTTGAATTTATGGATGCGTAATGTGAGAGGCATTTTACGAAGAAGAGTAATACAGTTATTATTTTCCATTTGTTTTAGTTTTATCCATTAATTTATTTTAGTTATGTTATACTGATATTTACAAAGTATTATGCTCTTTATGCGTAGGGTAATGTGATTTTATTTTTACCAAGAATGTGCTTCTCTAGCCTACTAATTTTGTATTAATAAGACTATAATTTATTTTCTAAAATCAGTTTTAAACTATTGAAAAATTAATTTCCTTAATTTCATTATTATAAATTAAAATCATGCAATGTTTAGCGATTGTAGGCATTAAACGTGACAAAATTAAACATGTCCGTTTGAATAGGGTGTGATTTTATTTTAACAGAGAACGTTCCCAACAGGTGGTCCGAGGGTACCCAAAAAGTGGTCCGGGAGGTCAAGAATGATAAAAAAAAAAGAAAAAAAAATGTTTTATCGTTTCACAACGTCCTCGAATTTAAACAGCTTTTTAAAACTGGAAGCGAAAAAAAAATTAGTTCCCAATTTTTTGTTGAAATTCTAAAAAAAAATTCCAGCATTTCTTCCGCTTTTTAACGTTTCGAGTACTTAAAATCTTTGTTCTGCTTAAGATTTCAAGTCTATTTTTTTCTGAAGCAGACTCGCAGCGTCACGGCCCTATCGCAGCATCACAGCAATTTTGCAGCTAATAAAGAAAATTTGAGCTGGGAAATCTCGTTAATTTCATAATGTTCGTAGGTTTTTCTGTTTGCTATTAAATTTTCTTTTGCGTTAAATTTGTTACTGTAGTTCAGTTTATTTGTAACTTTTTATTAATGTTGTTTTTATTAATGATTAAATTAATATAACTTAAAATCCTGGATTTGTTTAACTATATTGGGCATTAAACATGACAAAATTTAAAAAATGCCCTTTTTAATATGGTTTGATTTTATTTTAACTCAGAACGTTCGTCTAGATCAGGGATTCTCAAACTTTTTCCTATATCGACCCCTTTTAAAAGAATGATTTTCTTCATCGCCCCCCCCCCCCCTTCACAATTTTCTCTATAATATACAGCATACAGCATAATTATAATACTAATAATTGCACATAAAAAGCACTTAAAGATAACAATTTGACTAAGAATATGATAAAAAAATTAGGAAAAGTGGTTCATTAGGTTTATGTTTTATTATTTTTGCACGATTTTCATTTTTACTTTCACAAGTATAAACAAGATTTCAGAAACACAGATTGTGATAGCACAAACATTGCCAAGAGAAAAAAATGAAACTGCTTCTGATTGGTTGCATCGGGAGGACCCATGTGTTGTTTAAGGTCCAGTGGATTTCCCCAGTTCTGCCTAGTGTTGGTACACAAATAAAAGCCGACGGCGGCATTCGAGGCATATACAAAAGCGTCATGACATTCGACTTTAGATACATGGATCACTCCACCTTATGCAAATCTATATTTATACATATTGAAACGGATATTATTATCTAATAATTACATTCCTAAAATAATAAATTAAATTTTAAAACAAATTTTTTTTCATAGACCCCCAATAGACCCCTGGAGTACTATAGACCCTTTATAAACTTCCATTAACCTCCAAGGGGTCCACCTGGACCCCGTTGGGAATTTCTGGTCTAGATCCTGTTAGTTTTGTACTCATAAGACTATAATTTATATTTTATAATTCAGATTTCACTATTCAAGAATTAATGTCATTTCGCTAAATTAATATAACTTAAAATCATGGATCCGTTTAACAATATACGCGTTAATAATAATACGCAATATTGTAATTAAATACGCATTAAACAACATACGCATTAACGTTGCAACATACGCATTAACACCATATGCATTTGTTAATTAAGTTTAAAAAATACGCAACATACAAATCAGAACAAAAATTAAAATATACCCATCTGAATACAAAGTTACTCGAAACCTTAAAATTCGAAACCGAAGTTCGAAGCCTTAAAAATTGTACCCTACGGAAGAGGTTACATTACCTTTCATTCCTGTTAAGATTACAGTTAATTTTCTGGTACGGTGAATGTACAAACGTGTGCTTGTTCCCCTTTTTTCCATAACCTACAGTGACCCACCTAATATCGCCACGAGGAGATTGTTGTTGCTTGCTGTCTTCGAGAGAGAGAAAAAAAGCAAGAAAATTTTTCTCTGCGGGCGATACAAACGATGTTTGGCGCATCTTTTCTTGATCCGAAGTATCATCTTTCGGTAAGACAGCAAAAGAGGTTCAACGTCTTCTGCGAACTAGGCAGATGTTGTTTGATCCTATTACGCATTCAAATCGCGTCGAATGGAGAGAGAGAGAGAGAGAAAAAAAGAGAAACCAGCTGGCAAGTCGCGACGACTCTAGGTGATCTGGAATCGTTTGGGTTTGAGGAGTGTGGGGGGAGAAGGCAGACGCTGGTTTCGATTTACCACTGATGGGGGCAAATCGAAACCAGTCTTCTGAGACCATTCATTTTTGGGTTTTCGTTTCGGCCGATGTGCGTTTGGTGCTTAAGAGGTAAAGGATCGGTGGTTTTGTTGGTATAGAGACGAGTTTATAGCTTTTTGTTCATCTCATGACCCTCTTATAAGGTAGTAAAACCCTTCCTTTGCGGTCACCCGCGTGAGAGAAAATTTGCCCGAAAAAGTGCGCGGTTGAATACTTCATCACAAAGATTTTTTTAAATTATTAAATTTAAACGTAAATATTTTTAAACGCAATGAAAAGTGATACTTAACTATTACAAGCACATATATATATATATATATATATATATATATATGTAGGAAGGAGTTAGTACTCCTTCCTTTAGAAGTGAATCATTAGACTTAATTATTTTGAACATTTAATTAAACTAGACGATGTTTACAAGACAGGACTAACACTTAGTATGAAATTAAAAAATAAACACAGAAGCATCAAAAGAGCTAAACATCGGGAGCTTGCAGAACAACACATCCGCTTAAAGTCCTTCGTGCCGCAGTAGTGAGGAGTGGAAGTTGTAGTAATAGTTCAGTTGTGTTGCCAAACTCACTCTCACACGGCCGTTCTGACTTTCCAGACGTCCGCGGCTGGGTTGTCAACAATAATTCTGAAAAGATAAAAAAAAAAGAGCAGAAAAAGGAAAAATATTTCAAAAAAATCAAGCAGTGTTCAACACAGTGGTATTGGTGTTCAGTTTCTGCACCACTGTTTCATTTTGTCCGCTGCAGTTGATGTTATGGTTGGACCATCGTGATGCCCTAACTTTCGAACTTCGTAACGATCGTTGGGGTTGATGTTCGTGATCTCATATGGTCCGAAGAACTTTGGTCGGAGCTTTAATCCGGTTCCAAATTGAGTTCGTTGTATTGCCACTTTGTCACCGATCTTGTATTTACAAGCCGGTTTACGCCGTTTGTTATATTGTCGTATGTTTTCTTCCTGTAGACGGAGGATATTTCGTTTAGCTTCGATACGTAACGCTTCTTTGTCATCAAGAATTCTTTGGTGGTGTTCCTCGTCAAGAAGATTTTTAATCTGTAGATCCTCTTGTTGTTTCATTTTAACACCAATTAAAAGTTGAAAAGGTGTGAATTTTGTACTGCGTGTGGTGGTACTATTTAAGATACGTTGCAATCTTGGGACATATTTAAACCATTTGTCAGGTTCATCTAGAGCTAACTTAGTTAAAACGGGAATAATTGTGCCATGAACACGCTCAACCTGACCGTTGCCACGTGGCACACCTGTTGCTATTGAAATGTGTTCAATTGACTGTTCCTGGCAGTAACTTTGAAATTCTGAAGATGTGAATGCGCTACCTTTGTCAGTAATGATTTTTGAAGGGTTGCCAAATGTAGTTTGTTGCAAGGATATTTGTCTAAGGCATCTTTCGTAGAGGTGGACTTCACGGGATAGATCCATACAAATTTGGAAAAGGCATCAACTACTGTAAAAAGATACTTATAACATTTTTTTGTCGATGGTAAAGGTCCTAAAAGTCGCAATGGTAACATTCAAGGGGTGCATCACCTTTTGGAATGGGGTGAAGGTATCCTTCTTGTTTTCCAGATTTTCGCGAGGACAAAATGCAAGGAATACAGTTCGAAATAATTTCTTGAACTAATTTCTTAAGTTGAGGAATGAAAAATTCACGAGAAACAATTAATTCGGTTTTTTGTGAAGCAAAATGACCTTGTGAATGGGCGTTTAGCACTTTCTTTCTGCATCATTTGTGGTACTACTAAAAGTTCGGCATCCTGATGAAGTTTATAAAGAATTCCGTTTTTAACAAAAATTCATCAGAAGGTGTAGATTCAAGCATAGATTTAATTTGAGATATAAATTCATCCTGGTCTTGGGCATTTTCACCTTTTGAGTGATATCATTTGAGGTAATTACAAGAATGGGGTTACGACTTAAAGCATCAACATGTTTCATCTGTCTACCGGGTCGATGACAACTTCATAATCAAAGTCTTCTAACATCAATGCCCATCGAGCAATTTTAGCTGGTAGGTCTTTTTTGTGCATCGTTTTTTGGAAAGCATCACAATCGGTGATAATTTTAATTTTGTTCCCAACAAGTAGTTTCGAAATTTTTTTAGCGCTTCAATAACGGCAAGAACTTCCAGTTCATAACTATGATATTTTTCTTGTTGAACTGTAGTTTTACGGCTAAAATAATGAATAGGATGAAACTGTCCATCATCGGATTGTTGCAAGAGCACAGCGCCAAAACCTAAGGAGCTGGCATCAGTGTGGAGTTCTAATGGGTATCCCTGTTGAAAAACATGAAGAACTGGGTTTTGTGAAAGAATGTTTTTAAGTTGTTGAAAAGCTGCTATTTGTTCAGAGTCAAAATTAAATTCTACATTATCCCGAAGGAGGTCACTTAATGGTCTAGTAATCAGCGCATAATTTGGAATGAACTTTCTGAAATAACTTGTTAATCCAAGAAAACTTTGAACTTGTTTAGGGGTTTGAGGTTGTGGGAAATTTTGAACAGCTTGTGTCTTGGTAGGTGAGGGTTTAACTACTCCATTTTCGATAATGTAACCAAGAAATTCTATCTTTCGCTGTAAAAATTGACACTTTTTAAAGTTCAATTCAAGGCCATAGTCTGCAGCTGTTTGGAGAACTAGGCGTAATTTTTGTAGACCTTCAACTTCATCATTAGATGGTATGAGAAGATCGTCCATGTAAACAATAAGAACATTGTCGCGAATGAGATTTCTAAAAACTGTGTAAACATATCGTTGGAAAACACTGGGACTGTTACATAAGCAGGGTGTCTACTAACATGAAAAGTAATGAAAAGTAACGAAAAGTCACGAAATGGCAAAACGGTCACGAAAAGTCATGAAAAGTAACGAAATTGAAAGAAAAGGTCACGAATTTTTTCAATTTAAAATTTTTTTTATCGATATAATGTAGAATAGAAAATATGCTCCTAACTGGTACAAAAACACTTAGGCCCGTTGCACACACGGCGCTTTTATCAATGGCGGAAATTTTCCATCGGACGTCGTTCCAACAGTAGACCACAGAAGTCAATTGGATCTTGCACACTAGGCGGAAAATTAAATTTTTCGTCGACGGTAGCTTGTGCAGCTGTCGAGTGCCATTGTGCGCTGGCGGATTTTTTGACGCCAGATTGAACTGGTTATCCATGTGACCCTAGGCACGCTTACACACACAGCGGATTCTACCGTCGTAGGGTCATTGGCGAGAGGGGTGTTTGGGGGTTTGCTGGGGTGGGGCGCGCTGGTTTTCTTGGAATCGTAAAGGGGATTCGGAAAGGAGGGCTCCTCCGATCCCGGCTGGGGGGAGGGGGGGCGTAGGTGTGACCCCTCTGGTTTTCTTGGACACGTGCAGGATTCGAAAAGGAGGGGTGGGCCTTTTCCCCGGCGACGGAGTTTTCCGCCGTGTGTGTAAGCTCTACTTTTAGAACGACGTCCGATGGAAAATTTCCGCCATTGATAAAAACGCCGTGTGTGCAACGGACCTAAGATCAATTTTTGCCTACTTTGTGACGCCGCATCGGAAGAGAGATAAGAGTTCCCGCGGGAAAATGCATTGTATTCTTCCCCACTCCGGGAACGAACGCTCTTTCTCCCTTTCACATAAAGGAGAGTCTACGTCGTCATGTGGGGCTACCCCTCGGGTGACGAAAATACGAGGAGATAAGAAACACACAGCGGAAGTAGACATATGGTAAAGCATTAAAATTAACACGAACAAGTGGTGCACAATGCTAACAAGAGAGAGAAGTTGGACAGCGGAAAAACAATTTTTTTTAAAAGAAGAATAGATCTTCAATTTTTACGTCGATCCTGAATAGAGAAGTGTAGTTCAGATCGGTTTTTCTTTCAGTGAACTCTAGTATTACCGTATAGATTTTGGCTTCTTGTCATTATTTGCGCTCGAGGTATTCTCTCTCCCCACGTAACAAACTATGTCCGATATGCAGATTTCCCGCCGAGTATACGTTATGTAACGGGCGAAGCCGAAGCTTTCTCCCGCCAATGACGTAGCGGGCGATGCATTCAATTATGAAGCTCTCTTCCACGGGAGATATTAGCGCTCTTTACACGTACGTTCTTTCGCGAGTGCTTGGAGCGTATGGGATTGCGCTCACGCTCCAAGCACTCGCAAAAGAGCGTACGTTTAGCGCCCTTTACACGTACGCTCTTGGAGTGCTTGGAGCGTATGGGATTGCGCGCGGGAAAATTTGGAGTACGCTCCAAAGCAGCTTTCCCTTCCTCTCCGACACCTTCACACGTGTTGTCAATCGAGCGGAATCGTGGTTTCACGCGGGAAAGAACGTACGTGTAAAAGGCGCTATTCCTCCGCCCAGGACCGTAGCCTTGGGGGGGGGGGGGGGCTCGACGGGCAGGATCCCCCGCCCCCCGAAATTCTGGAGTTTACTGTATTGCATTTTAACATCGAAATAAAAGTGCATTTTTAAATGTAAAATTTTTTAAAACTGCATACTTATTCAAAATTTAATTTTTGAATAAAAATTCAAATTTTTAAAATGTTTATTTACTGTCTTAATTTAAATTTTTTTGCTTCGAATTGTTTTATAAATTTACTGAAATGTATTACACAAGATTGTGCATGGAATTTTAGATTATATAATATTAAATTTTATAATTTCTTAATATTATTATTAAATATTAATATTAAATATTATGTAATTTTAGTAAATTTTATATTATTTTTAGTTAAAAAATAGTGAAATATCGGGGAGGCTCAGCCCAGTTTGAGTTGTTCTTCATCTTGATGTTTTCAGAGCAGTTTAGGAAAGTTCCTCAATTTAAGAAAAAATTAACTCAAATTAAACATTGATACAGCTATTTTACAATTGTATCAGTGTAGAATTAATGAAAAATTGTTATTTAAATATTATTTACTTTAATGGGGTTTCTGTAGTAACTGTAACAAGTATGAGAATGATTAATTTTTGCATCACTTTCAAGGTGTTTCACATTGCATCAATAAATTTCATGGGTGTTTGAGTCACAATCATATCTGGAATTTGTATAACAGTAATAAAACTAGTAAGTATTGCATGGTTGTAATCCCAACTTTTTAAAAATAAGGTTTTTCTGATAAGAACTTAAATAATAAGGTGAATATTGTTGAAAGACGAGCCGGGGGGGGGGGGGAGAGACTAATTTCGTTTAAACATTAGTATGTACTTCAATGGTCATGAAATTTTATTTTTAAGGTCATGAAATGTCATGAAAAGTCATGAAATTGACTTGCTCAAAAGTAGTAGACACCCTGATAAGCCAAATGGGACACGTAAAAATTCGTATTGTCCTTCATGAGTCACAAAAGAAGTATATTTAGTGCTATTAGGGTCCATAGGTACATGAAAGAAACCATTTTTGAGATCAAGTGAAGTGAACACCCGAGATTTTCCAAGTTTGTCTAAAGCTTCTTCGATGAGTGGTAAGGGAAATTTATCTTTATCATTTTTCTATTCAATTGCGGTAATCAACACAAAGTCTATAATCTCCACTTTTTTTCTTACATAGAACAATCGGTGCGGCATAATCGGAGCAACTTTCTTTAATAATTCCATCATTTAACCAATCTTGAATTTGGCTTTCTACAATTTTCTGTTCCGCGAAAGGGAGTCGTCGAGAACGTTGAGCTACAGGGATTTCATCTTGTAATAAAATAGTCATCTTAATTTCAGTGTCTTGAACTTTATGTGGTTTGTAGGAAGTAACGATATTTGAACTTCCTCACGAGTTTCAGAATTCAAAATGTGTGAAAGATCAAATGGAAAAGCTTGATCATCAGAAACATTAGCAATATTAACGAAGGTGTTATTTTCAGGAGTTTTGCATAAACGAATACCGTCTTTATCAAATGTAAATTGGGTTTGCTGTAAAAAGTCGATTCCGATAATCACATCAAAAGGAATCAAGTCATCCTCTAGAACATGTATTTTAGCAGGTAAAGTAATGGTTTGAATTTCGATGGAATCCTGAAAGAATCCGATGCTGTGAACTTGGTTTTTGCCAATTCCTGAAAAGGGAATGTTGGTGGCTGCAATGGTGGCGAACCAATTCTTCGATAGGTTTTCTCATTGATGAGGGTTGCCTGTGACCCAGTGTCACAGAGTGCTGTCAATTGAATTCCTGCAAGTTGAATGTCAACATGCATGGGATTTTTCGATGAAGTTTCAGGAGAAAGTGCATTTACAGTTTTATCAGAAATAGGTTTTTGAGAATCAGGTTTGGTTTAGAATTTCGATAACTTTTAGGGCAATTAGCATGAACATGACCAAAACTTTTACATCCGTAGCATTGTTTACCATGTGACTTATTCAAACATTGGTTGCTTTTGTGACCTCTCAAGCCACAGGAAAACATACTGGCTGTGTATTTGGGCTACGTGTATTATCGACTTTCACATTGAGGTAGGAAGCATCAATTTTTTTCTGATTATTTTGTCTGAAATTTTGTGATCTGTTAAAGATTTGTTCATAAATTTTCAACTTTTCCTTAAATTCAGGGACGGATTTACAACCGTAAAGAATAACTTTATTGTTTGTTGAATCAGGAATTCCGTTTATGACATACTCAAACAGAGAGGAGTCATCGAGAGAACCTTTGTGTGCCAAATCTCTCATAGCTAAGAAATATTCTTGTAGGGTTTCAAACGGTTTCATACGTCGAGATTCCATTAATTTATGTAACTGAATACCGTTAATTTTGTCCGAAAATTCGTCTAATAAATGGTGCTTCAATTGTTCCCAATTTGTAATTCCACGAATAGACCTAATTAAAGTTTGAGCGGGACCAGTTAAACATTTTCTAACAAAAGTAATTTGGTGAATTGGATTGTTATCTGATATAAACAAAAAAGTTCTTCAACGTCAGATATAAAATTCTCAACACTGTAATTATCACGAGACGAGAAAGGTTTTATTAAATCAACAACGTCTTTCAGACTAAACAACTGGAAAGAGAGATTCGCAGTTTCAACTGAAGGCAATGAATTTTGATCTGATTCACCAACGGAAATGTGTGTATTTTGCTTATTCGAAGATTCTTTTGCGTCAATGGTGGGGGAAAAGGGAGATCTATTTTCCTCTATAACGCTGTTAGTTTGGGATGAACGTGCACCCGGAAGTGAGTCATCATTCACTTCGCATTCCGAAAGATCAGAAAAATTCTGCTTTTAATAACGATAAATCACTAAGACTCATAAGAATGGTATTGGCACATTTGTCTGGGTCAGTTGAAAATTCTAAATGAAGTAGATTACAAATAGAAATCAAGTCTTTAAGTGAAAACTCTTTAAGTACTTTCTGTTTCGTTGCTTCTAACACGAATGGCTGTTTAAAACCTGTAAATTTACGTAATCTGGTACGATTTTGTCTGTCGCCGTCTGTACCAAAAATTAAACGATGTAGAACCTTTATTTGATTCGTACTACCAATTTTTAATGATTTTGCAATATTGGGGTAATCGTTGAGAGTAGCCATAACTATATACTAGGTTCAAACAATTATAGTACACAAATATACAAATATTCAAAACCAAAATCAATACTTATAATACGTAGGTACTCAAATTCAAAAATAAAATTTCAAATCGAAATTTCCTCAAATATCAATTCAATAATAAAATATTGATTCTCAAAATATGCATCAAGGAAATAATATAATATTCTTCAAACTGTATTCAAATTGCAATCATTCAAAATATATGTTTATGTTGTGGTTTGTTCAAGGAAACAAGATTCTTCAAGTTAAATGTCGAAATTTTCATCAAATCATCAAATAATTTCATCGAAATAGAATTCTCTTCAAGAAAACAGAAGTGATAAATTCAACGTCAAAGACCATCAAAAATAAATTTAGCATCAATTAAATTCTTGCATCAAAAGAACGTTGAAATATCTTTCAGTTTTCTTAAATCATCAATAAGTTGAGAATTCCCTTAATCATCAAAATTTTCTTGAACAAGCGTCAACGTATGCATCAAATAATTTTAATATGATCCAAGTTACTTACAATTCTGGTTTTGGTTCTCATCATCCCATCAGAGTATCATCAGAGTCCGTGGCACATCACTTTGGCTTTCGCTTTCGATATCCAAATCCAAAATGACAGACAACAGTAATCCAGTCGAAATCAAGTCGAAATCAAGTCGAAATCAAGTCGTATCATCGAAAGAAAATAAAGTTTTTTTTTTTAAGTTCAGCATGCTAGGGGTATTTTACGAGTCCGAGGGCCGAGCCCCCATGTAGGAAGGAGTTAGTACTCCTTCCTTTAGAAGTGAATCATTAGACTTAATTATTTTGAACATTTAATTAAACTAGACGATGTTTACAAGACAGGACTAACACTTAGTATGAAATTAAAAAATAAACACAGAAGCATCAAAAGAGCTAAACATCGGGAGCTTGCAGAACAACACATCCGCTTAAAGTCCTTCGTGCCGCAGTAGTGAGGAGTGGAAGTTGTAGTAATAGTTCAGTTGTGTTGCCAAACTCACTCTCACATATATATATATATATATATATATATATATATATATATATATATATATATATATATATATATATATATATATATATATATATATATATATATATATATATATATATATATATATTAGTTATTTTTTAAATTGAAAATTACTTAATATGTTTACAAAACAGCTCGACTGAGCATTTGGTTTAATTCATCATCAGGGTTTGGATTTTGATTTTAAAAAATGTTTTTTATTTTTTTTTAAATGTGATTTTTTCCCCCTACAGGCAGGCGTCAATTTAATGACATTGTGTTGAGAACACAATGTCATATGTCACCTTCTGAAAAATTCTATCCCGGGTATTTCGAGATCTGCGAATTACTAATTTACTGATCAAACTTATATTTATCTGGGGGAATTTTTATGCGTCCGTGAAAGAGGGGTGTTCGTTCGAAGGTGTTTACTGTAATATACAGGTGTTCGAAGCTGTTTTCTGTAATATTTCACTTACTTCCTTTTCGTTTTGGAAAGGTTTACAGCAGTTTAGAAAGGTTACAGCAATATAACAAATACTTTATAAAAAATAAAGTTGCATTTTTTTTTAAATAAAGTATTTGTTATTTAGGTCCTGGAAATTAGGAACCTTTTTGAATTGAATCATTCGAGTGGAAGTTTTGGATAGAGTTGAAGAAATTTGGGTAATTATTTCAACTGGTATTTAAATTCAGTTCGCGAGATCATTAAATTGAGTTTGTCCTTTTGTTGTTTGGACGATTAAATTATTTAAACACCTGTAAATTTCTGCTGAAACGAAAAAAAAAAGTAAAAGAACACCGCGTCATAGTGAAGCATTAATCAATCAACGGTACAGGATTTTTGATAATTCGTTTTTAGCTCGGCATCTCTAACGCACTCAGCAGCCACGGACCTAGATTTTCCTCTTATTATGGCCGACAAATACTGAGAAGACATTTCGAAAGCGGACGTTGTAACAATTTTTTTATTGGTGTCAGTCAAGTAACAGCTGACTGGTGTGACTAAAATCTGACGTTCTGCACCAATAATAATTTATAGAAATTTCGCTTATGAAATTTTGTCTCTACCATTGTTTATGTTTAGAGCGGGCTTGCACAGCTGGAAATGTGATAAGGGGCGCAAGATAATATATTTTTCGCTTTCCCATTTGTCATTTTGTCAAACGAAAGATAATTTACTGATTATTTTAAACAAATAAATATTAATATTTATTGCTTATACATTCCTTTCGTAATATTATAAATCTAAAAATATTATTCCGTGTTTTATAGATTTATAATACAGGGTGTCCGGGCTAAAAGTATCCTAAAGTTATGACTGATTTTTTACGGAACTACCCATTAGAGTTAAAGTTATTTAAATAGAAAGAACATCTCACCATTTTAATATCAATCATAGATTTCGATGTATGCACCTTTTGTAGCCCAACTAACGTCTAAATGGTAATCCAGTTCTCTTCAAGTGTTTCGTAGCATATCAGGAGTAATTAGACTTTTTGCTTGGAGATTCATCAAATCCGTTGTGTATAAACAAAACAATTGAAACTGTGGATGAGTTGAAGAAGCGTATTGTTCAAGCAATTAGTGTAATAACACCTGATATGCTACGAAGCACTTGGGGAGAATCATTTAGACCAGGGGTGTCCAACCTTTTAGCTTCTTTGGGCCACCTTGAAAGAAGACTAATTGATTTGGGCCACACAAAAATATACCTAACATAAAAAATAGTTGAATCGTAAAAAAAGTATAATATATAGTTAACATATTTATTTCATTATAAATTTTATTTATAATTATAAAGATAATCGTTGGAGTCATAAAATCGATGTGATATTTGGCATTGAATTTGAGAGACGAATGCATCAATAACTGGGTCACTTGAAGTGGTTGCAGTTCTCAGGGAACTCCGTATCTTGTGACTCTAAAATATCTGTGTTGCCACAAGAAGGGAATTCTCACACACATATATGCAGTGGAATCTCGATCTATCGTTTTTCAATGGACCGACTGAACTGAACGATAAATGCTTGAAAACGATAGATGCGGGAACATAACAAAGGAATATGGTCATCTGGATGAAATAAACGACACATACGGGAAATCGATGACTCGGGGAACGATCGATCGAGATTCCACTATATATATATGCATGTCAAAACTTTGACGCATTTTGGTACTTTTCTGTTTAATTGTTTACTGATTGTCCAAGCGATACAGACTGGGTTTGGCGCGCTGCCAAAATTATAACTCGCGAGGTACGGACGGTCGGTTTTCGCGTCTGAAATTTTGCTTTATGGAGGATCGTAATCCTACGTTAAAAAAAAAGAAAGTATAAAACGCTCTAAAATGATACGTAGCTTAGCTACGGTAAAAACTATAATTGTGTTTTGTGAACTATTCCTAACCTTTCTCATAGCAAAATGACAAACTCCTCCGATCATTTTAGTTTTGTATAAGCCCGTGGATTTGAACGGTCACTCTCTATCCGCCAATCACTTTTCTTAGTACTTTCTTTCTCACTTATGGCCAGTAGCATTAGTTTTCTCTTGCATCAATATCCATATCGACTCTCGAGGGCGTGGCCCATATGAAGTTGAGCATCACTTTTCATGTTGAGTTCGAAGATGTCGAATCTGGATTGACCTAGCTGTTTCAACTTGAGTTCGATTTCTTTTGTTCTTTTGCAATAAATGTTTTCGCTTTTATAATGTGTTAGTCTTTTTAAGAATCGTTTCCTATAGTTGAAACAACCGATAGCTGATAATTTTTTTTCCCACTGGTGAGCCATTGTTGACATGTTCAAAATGTTAACTATAAAAAAAACTTATAGGGACCAGTAGGAAAATTTAAAGCAACTGCGTTTCCTGGGCCATGCCATGTCATAGCCCAGGCTACTCTGTCCGTGCAAACGTGTAGCAAGTATGGCGAAAAGAGAAATTCAGTTGATAGGAAAGTCGATAGAAAATTAAAATATTGTTACGAGTTAGGGGCCAACTTGGCGTGTTATCGCCAGCATGCGATATTTTGGAGTTCACGTTAAATAAAACTATGGTTTTGCACGTTCACGCGTCTACTATGGAGTAAGTAATAAATCCTGCTCTTGGGTCTATTGTTGGAAAATGGTTTGGATGAGCAGTGTGGCAACGGGTTTTGTTTCCTAGGTGAATAAGAGTGGAATAAAAAGATCAGTTAAAAAGTTGGTTTGATGCGATCGGTTGAGGTTTTTCAATAGGTGATATTCTTGTAAAATATTGTATTCTCGGCTGGTATAAGACGAGGTCCTTAGAAGGAAGGAGATTGTTGAGGTCGTATGCTACTTATTAATAACTGTTATATTGTATTAATTATTATCTCTAAATCCCTCTTTGCTAAGAAAAGTTCTTAGGTGCTGGAATTATTCAGCTTCCAGCGAAGATTCAACTTTTTTATTTTGTCTACTTCTGCAAGTTGTGAAAACGTGTACTAAAGATTTAATGTTTATAAAATTTCTGTTATTCAATTGCGGTAACTAGCATATTTATTTCTGTATTTGAAATTCACTTTTTAAAATATCTACCCATCGCTCGGATTTGGTACAATATTAATATCCGGGAGATAAAAAAAAAAACTCAATTTGAAACATGATTTTTTTAAGCTCAAAATTTCCGGTAAAAAACTGCATTTTAAAAAAATATTTCCCAATCGAATTGCGGTGAAAAAAGAGTACTTTTTGCAATTGATTTTCGGTTCATCACCTACGTTTTGTAGTGCAGGAAGATCAATCGCATAGGCATTTCAGAAGATATAAGTTCATCCTCAACAGTTAAAGCAGCTAAAGCAAGGTGGAAATCCCCGTTTTACAGCAAGATGGCGAGGCTTTGGAGTGGCTTTGGAAGAGTTCAGTTCCTCCCACATCCCATTACCATTACAGAGGATTTGATATTAAAGCCTTTCAGGTTTTCATCCAAATTTTGCCCTCTGAACGATGCATCGCAGAAACCTTGAATTTTGGAATGCTCGCACGCACCGAAGAAAGCAGAATAGATGTATGACTTAACAGGTGTTGGCCTCCATATGCTTTACGTAGTTTGAAAAAAAAAAGTCAATTTTTTTTTGTGTGTCATTACCGCCGAAAATGCTTTTGTTAGGTTAATTATTCGAAAATTTCGCGACCCACACATCTCCTCGTGACAAAAGGAGATCTTGGAAAGAATGCTTGTGATTGCCTGCCTTGAAAAAAATTAATCGGAAACGTGTGTGGGATTTTTGTTTTCAAAGTTCCTTTTCTGAATGAGGTGAACTCCTTTAAGTTCCCGTCCATTAGTAATGAATTGCAGTTCAGTTGAATAATTTATAATGTGTTATGCTCTTATTAAAATCTTTCTTTTGAACAAACAAAAAATTAGGTCTTCATTTATGAAAACCGGCTCCATAAGCAAAGGAAAAAGGTCATGGTGGTGTTACTATATGAGAAATGCCCTCACAAAACTGGGGTTACTGGACATGGCTCTATTCACTCAGCTGTGATTTAGGCCTCTTCATTCAGGAAAAACTGTGGCAGGTTGCATTATGCTGATTTTGTAAAGTGACCCCCCCCCCCCCCACACACACACACTTACACACTCCTTCCCATTATATAATTCTAAAAAAATTCTAAGCTCGTTTTTCTCTAATTTAATATAAGAAATACAATGTTGACTAATGCATTATTTCTAAGAACACCGTACGTCTCAAGCTTTACTGCATTATTGATATTTAAAATGCCGTGATTACGATAAGCTACTATTTGGAGATTTTTTTTTTAGGCTACACTAAATTTTGGCGAATGCTCCTGAAATAGAGGATTTTCGTCAATACAAAAAGGTATAATCCAGGGTAGACAGATTTGGCAGGAAATCGTCCCCCAAAGCGACAAAAACACGAACGATAGCTAATCGGAACTGCAACCAATTCTACTCATATTTGGTTGATAATTTGTTCATCGTTAAAAGCAAACAAAAGACAGCCCGAATTTGAGGTTTCACTGCTGCTATTCTTTCGACTGAAACGTGGGGAATCTTTTATTCACGGTAAAACCGACCTTTCTGAAAAATCCCGTTTTTGTAGAGTCATTAATCAGTCCCATGAAAGTGAAAGAAAAATGGGCTGATATTTTCGAAGATTGTTAAATCTCCCAAAACTGTCTTCAAAAGCAAACTTCGTTGAGACCAGGCCAGTTACTTTTCAAAATAATGAAGATTATTTAATAGCGATTATCTTATTGAGGATTACACGAACAGGTTGAAGTATTGATAAATCTCAAACTTTCATTTCGGCGCAATATTCAAATTAACTTCAATTTTTCAAAAGCTATGTATAATGGAGGACACAATAGACCAAAGTAAGGGCCTGTTCACATAGAATCCGTCATACTCGTATTGAAATATATTTAACTAATTACAAACATCCAAACGATTAGCCACGAAATCGTTAAGGCCCTGTGATTGGTTTAAAATATGTCAATACGAGTAATGCTGAAGCTGACGGATCCTATGTGAACAGGCCCTAAGACTCCAGGAGCTGGCGCATCCAGCATTTTGTTGCTATTGTCGCCAAGTCTATTTGAGTCGTCGTCGTCGTCTTTTTCTTCCTTCTCTCTCTCTCTCTCTCTCTCTCTCTCTCTCTCTCTCTCTCTCTCTCTCTCTCCCACTCTCACTCTCACTCTCACTCTTGCATATGATTTGTATGAGTAGAAACTAACAGATTTTGTTGAGTTTTTAAAGCTCATTGGAAAGGGAAATTTAAAATTATATGCCTCGCCACATCTTCAAATTGCACATTACCTCCATTAAAATCCATCACGCGTAAATAGTTATTTTGTAAAACCTTTTACTTTAAATTATACTTATGTATGCATGAATGCAACGTATTAGCATTAAAGATAAACGTAAACAAATTCTTAAAATAGCCGATTCGAGAACTTTCAACATAGATGTTTTGCAAACTGCCGATAAAACGGCAACGAAGATTTTACTTGGCGCATGATTTTGGTGATATAGGGAGATAGTATGACCGCTCGTGGGTGATCTTGGATATTTTGGATCGCTAGGTATGCAGTAAAAATAATTACAAGATAAAAAGAACTTTTTATATACCATGTTTTTAAATTTTCTGTTGAATCATAAACTTGACAATTCTATGCATTAATAAATACTTTTCTAAAATTTTTTTGATGAATTCTCCCAGCAACTTGAAAGGAAATGAAGTTAATTGGAAATTAACTTGCGTTTAACATTTCGTTCCCGTACCGGGCGATAGATGGCTGCACCAGTCTACAAAACAAAATTAACTGAAAATTAATTTCAATTCTGCTTAAAGATGGCTAAAAGTATTAAATAATGCATTGTCATCGTGTTCTGACCTATTCTAAAAGTTTCAAATGTCTAGCTAGTCGGGAAATTAGTTAAAAATCGATTGCAAGATTTGTACTGGACAAACACACACACAAACAAGAAATAAAGTTAAAAAAACATGGTAAAAATGAAATCGCTGTGGAACGTTTTGCGAAACTGCTAGCAGGGGCGGCTCCAGTCCCGAGTTGCATTTTTTTTTTTTTTTGGGGGGGGGGGCAACGTAGGCTCTAAGGGTTATATATATATATATATATATATATATATATATATATATATATATATATATATATATATGTATATATATATAAAAGAAATAAACATCGTCTCATTTTAAATTTAAACTCATTTAGTATAAGGTCTACGATTATATAATTTTAGGCTATGAAAAAAAAAATACGCCGGACGTTTTTGGGAGGGGCAATTGCCCCTCCTGCCCCCTCCCTTAGAACCGCCAATGACTGCTAGAAGACATATGTTGCAATAACCAGCAACCAATTATTATGATGCATTATGAAAAGTTCGGATTGTACTGGCAGAAAAATTCGATGTGTTCTTTAAAAAAAGTTTACCCCAAAATTTACTTCTAAACAGAACACTTAAACGTAGCATGATGAGAAAATATTCATGCAAATCGCAAAATTTGACGTAAAGTGAAAAAGACACTACCGATCACCGATCCTGAAATCAAATATTTCGAAATAAGATCGGAACGCAGATGGGGTTATGAAACACACGCTTGGCGTATTTCGTTCTTGCATAAAAATAAGGTTATTCCCCGTGGCTTTTGGAGAACGTGCGATGCAATCTTCGGTTTTTGACTCTTTTTCTCGGCCAGTAAAATCTTCTCACGGGTTTTGTGTCTCTCCAGACACCTCCGCAGTTGTTCGACTGTCAACCCCCGCTTTTCTTTTCTGGATTCAAGGTCAAGAAGGAATAATAATAAAAAGCGGCTCATCTTCTCGCGCGGTTTCGAAATGGCGCGCTTTAATATAGGTGGATGTCACATTTTTCACACCGGTGTTCTAGTTCGTGACGGTGCTTTTGGGATTTGGCATAGATTTCGCAGTTTCTCCATCACAAGGGCCAGTTTATGGCAGCGTTTATTGGCTATTTTACAGAACCACTGTGAGCTCTGATTAAAAAATGTGATAGTGAAATGCTGACCGTGCCTCGGTTTGTTTGGATGTTTTTCGTCTTTATAATAGAGAGTTGATGAAAGTTCTTGATACGTTCGTCGCAGTTATAATCAATTTTCTCCAAAATCCCTTGCAACACTTCAGTTGAAATTAATGCCACTAGTGTGAGTTATACTTAGTTCAGCAAAATGTAAATTTTTGTTGCATGTTTATTTTCCCTAGCTATTCCCTATATTTCTGTGTATATATGTACAGTCGAACCCCGTTATAGCGAACCCGGTATATAACTAACGAAAATTTTGGTCCCTCCGTTTTCCTATTGTACGTAATTTAATTAGTATTGTGTCAGTTTAATGTAATCGATTTTAGTCGATTTAATTCATTAATGATCATTTTTAATAGATTTTATCATTTTTAATGCATCATTATTGAATACACATTGCATCTAATGAGTTATACATTTTGTGAACTCTAGCATTTTTCTTAATGGTTCGGGTATAGCGAACCACTGGATAAAGCGAACAAAACCTTTGGTCCCTTGAAGTTCGCTGTAACGGGGTTCCACTATGTATATATATATATATATATATACATATATATATATATATATATATATATATAGAGAGAGAGAGAGAGAGAGACAGTGAAAAATCATTACTGGCCGCCATAGAAAAGTTTCACTGTATATAAAACAAATTCAAATAATTTAAAAAAATATCGTTTGCGAATCTAGCTCAACTGGCACAAGGTTTGCCTAAATTATTTTCTTCGCAAAATTTCAGCTGCTCAGCGAAATAAGCTTCGAACTCAAAACCATAGCAACCGAATAGTTTCAGAGTCGCATGATTCTTTGCTCGACATTTGCATGCATTTCTTTTGTGACGCAAATTCGGGTTATGAGAAAGTGAAGATATTTTGAAATGGCTCGCGTAGAGGAAAAACTACTCATCTCTTATTTTCCGCAAACAATGAAAGTGCCTATGTCTTCACTGTTTGTGAAGGAAGTTGCAAATTTCTGTCCAACGAAGATAACTGTGCACTCTCAAAAATAGAAAAAGGAATTGAATTTTTCTGTAATTTTTTTTTTGTTTTGGCATTTTTATGATTACAAATTTTCCGTAGGTGTTCTACAGCTTCATCTCCAAATTATGGCTTAAATAAATTATTTTTCCCTTTTTTTGGGAGCCTTAAAATTAATTACGAGAAATGTGAAATGCTTAATGTTGTTGTGCACTAACCCTATTAGATTCGCTCACCTCATTGATGCGATTTGTCATTCCATCTCCCGAAAGAGGTGGATTCATAGATTTTTTTTAATATCTACTTTATTTTGGTCGATTTTTGGGGTTTATATTTTCTTTCCGCGACATTATTTGCTAGTTTTCATGCGTAACTTTCCCGACCGTGTATTCCCCCGAAGAAGATAATGAAAGTCTTACTCTACGTTACTTATTTCGCCGGATAAGAATTAAATTGCGGTGAGATTTAGGGCTCGATATTTTTGCTACGAATTTTCTATCACACGTGATCTTTTCTTTTAGAGGAAATTTTAGAAAAAAAGGAATAACCAATGCTGCTCGAACAATGGCGCAGTATTTACATAAGAACTTTCGAACTGCTGCGGGGGGGGGGGGGAGATTAGATTTTTCTGTACTGATAGAATTCGACGCATATAAAGGGCTGTTTAATTCAAACGAGCCGCGGCAGTGATTTGACCTCAATTCTTGGGAACATGCGGCACGCTATTAGATGATGTCATTGATATGCTTTTTTTTTTCTTCTTCTTTTTTTCTTTTTTTTTATGTTTCGTTCTCACGTTATGGGCAAGTGTCGAGATGTAAATATCGATGATAGAGTCAAACCTCTTTTTGAAAAAAAATTAAGGCCCTGAAAAGCCATCGATATAGGGGGAGTGTTGTATGGTCATCATCAATTACTTTTATGATTCTTAATTAAGTAATTGCACGTTTGTTTGTATATATATATATATATATATATATATTTATTTATTGGGTGTTACTGTATAAGAATATTTACTTGACTAAGCTTTAAACTTTAAAACATACAGAATGACTTGGGAAGGGGACCCGGACTTAACCGCCATCCAGACGAATGCATTGACCATTATACCATCACACCATGTCATGATTCATAGGATTGGTTTATCTTCTAGTAGCAAATTATTCTCTGCGCACGCACGCACATATATATATATATATGAAATGCCCGGACGTTGTTGAGTTTCGCCGTTATTTCGTTAGGGCTGTAGTTGTGGTTAAAATAACTCTCCATAGAATTTCAGTTCTTTACAGTTCTTTAATTAAATATTAAACTGTCATTCCATTTCCAAAATCATAGTGGAACTACCCGGCAACGCGACACGTGCTTCGTTTAACACCCGAAATCCGTCTATACTATTCGCGCCAAAACACTAACTTTTATAAGTTCGGTTTTGTCACCTAACTAAAATATTTGTTGAGGCAGCTTCTCACTGAAATCGGAAGTCTCTTAAAGGGTTTTAAAGTTTAATTTGGAAGACTTTTCGGTAATTTTGCGTGATAGATCTCATCTAGCCGCACCGTGCACATATTTAGTCTCGGAAAATAGGGCAAGAGTATATATTGAACTTATATATTTGTAGTTCGTGCGTTAATTTTGTAAATTAGAGAATATAAAATAAGTTAGCTTAATGTATGATTTTGATAATTATGTTAAATTTAGATAGTGGGGCCGAATTATATAACGATATATCTATGTATATAAAACGCGTAGGCATGCGGCACAAAAATCGGCGATATTTCTACACTCCGAATGGCAACGGCTGCAACTACCAGATGTAAACATTAGCGACCAACCGCGTATGTGTAGTGGTTCGACGATAGCACGCAATTTGACACAATTTAATTGTTGTATTTTACACGTGAATAATTTTAATTTATTCACAAGATAATTTATTGTTTTGTTAGATTGTCCTCTTACATACATTTAGAAAAATCAAACTTTTGACAAAATATGTTTAGAGCTATCAAATCCAGTGTTTAGTCATGGACAGTTGTATGTAAGTTTATCTAGAGTCCGTTCTTTTAATTCTGTCACTGTTGTATCTCCTATTTCTGAAATACTCAACTGTCTATATCAAGAAATTTGAGGAATATCATAGTAAAATATTAATAATTGCATTATAATATCTTAATAGTAAGTAAGAGTCAATTGTCTACAGTTTTTTTAGTAGTACTTGCTGATTTTTTACTCCATTTTATAAGTGAAAAAAATTTCCCAACAATTTTTTATTTGGTATGATTAAGTGCAGATATCTGAATTGTGAACAATAGTACATACAGAGAGTGGTGTAATCTACACTTTTAGTACTTGCTGAATTTTTAATCCTTTTTTAGTGAAAAAATTTGTCTCTAACAATTTCTTATTTGATGTAATGATGAAGAGTAGATATCTAAATTTTGAAAAATATTACATACAGAGAGGAATGTAATTTTTAAAATCTTTGTTGTTGGGTTTCTCAGTCTTGTCTTTAACTCTGTTCTGAAGTAATGGAAATTCATATTTTTTTAATCACGATGTTTTAAAACCAGCCTTATAGAGAATTTTGCAATGATTATAAATTTTTGGCTGAGATCGCACTACCCCTTAACAACGTACATTTATGATGACAGGTAATAGTGACAATCCTTACATACGTTTCTTTCAGTTGAGTTGTTTTACAAAAGAAAATATAAAACTGAATGCGACCATGCTAGTCGCGCAGCGGCTAGTATATATAAATTTTTTAAGCGATTTTAATTTAAAAAATGCATTTGATTTAAAATTTGTTACAGTAATATCAATTATAACTCCCCTTTAAACAAAGACTCATTTGAAACAATTATATTAATGAATAAAAAGCTTTCAATGCAAAAATATTCCTCACCAGCGATAACTCCCAGTACAGCGAAACATTCACGTTTCGATCGCACGTTTGACTTCGTTTTAGGAATAATAGGATGAATGATGAATGTCGTAAGATATCGCGTGTTCTGAAGTCCTCTATCGTTTTAATTCTGCATGACGTCATGTACCTGACGGTTGCATATTTCTTTTGCCGATAAAGCATAGATTCTTAAACTGTGGTCCGCGGACCCCTGGGGGTCCGCGTAGCTATTACCGGGGGTCCGCGAAACAATTTTTACATTAACAATCTATACTTCCACGAACAAGATATTCTCGTGAAATTATCATGCTATACGTCTGTGGAACTACAATTCAACAAAAATGAACTCACAAAGTTTTGGTTATTTCTCAGATCTGATTACCCTGCACTTGCAAACGAAGCCCTCCAACATTTGATTCCGTTCTGCACAACATATTTATGTATACAGGCTTTTTCGGTACTGTTATATATATGAAATCAAAGTATAGAAATAAACAATGTAGAAGCGGACCTCAGAATAAAACTTTCCAACATAGAGCCCGACATTGCGGTTCTAGTTTCAAGAGAATCACTGCACCCATATCATTAAGTAAAAATTATTTACAGAAAACTTATAATAAGATAGATCTATTTTGACCAATATTTGACCAAGGAATGTTTGTATGAGTTTAATGTATTATTATTTGTAACTTTTAAAATTATTTTTACTACTGTTTTTATTCATTTTATGTTTTTTATATTCTATGTCCTAATAAAAATGTTCGTCTCTATACATGCGCTAGACCATTTATTAAAATAACCAGCGATACATTTTTACCAATATTTGTTATAACGTAGTGCCTATGAGATTATTGAGCCAGAAATTAAGTTTCAAAAACTACTTAAAATGCCTAGAGTTGGGATGGGGTCCGCAAAAAGAAATGTTGTTCAAGAGGAGGTCCTCGGACTACATAAGTTTAAGAACCCCTGCGATAAAGGAAAGAGAAAGCAAATGAAAAATTTCCCCCGTTAAAATCGTTTGACTACGGTAAAAAAATCTTAATATTTCAATTATAAAATTTTACTCATTTTAAGTGGCTACGTGCATAAATATTCTTTGTGCATTCTATATCTTTTATACTAAACATTTTTAGAAGTTGCAATTTCAAATACATGAAATGATATTAAATGCTCTCACTCTGAGTAAATTGATGTTATACACTATTACTTCTAGACACGTGTAAAAATGTTGTTATAGAGCCTTTGCTGCGCAAATTTTTCCAATCGCGAACCACTTTCTTTAGATAAAAAAATTCCGTGACCCTAAAAAAAAATTTTTTTTTTTTCGTACTAACCTCTCTTTATTATTATTATTATTATTATTATTATTAAGGTTAGCAACAATAGAAAAAAAGAAATAAACAAATTTCGCCAAACTCTTTTAAAAGTAAATGAATAGTAGATTTTGTTTGCATAATAACGATAAAAGAAATATCTTCCTTACCTTCAGTACTTGTATTTGAAAATCTCATGTGACTAAACCTCATATTTTAACATTTATATTAATTTGTATTTCATTTAGGTAAACATTAATAAAATTAAAAAAAAGAGCGTGATTTCAAAATTATTAGCATATTTAAAACACATTTATTTAAATTAAATAATTCAGTATGATGTAAATTTACTTTAAACTATCTGAGATCCCTTTAATTATTTAATTTTTGCGAACCGCTTGGGGGTGGCGATCCATAGTTTGTGCATCACTGGTTTATGGTGTGATTATAACTAAGCAATTCTGACAGTTGTTTATAATCCCAAAAGCAAGAAACTACAGAACTTCTGTATTACACTTCTTCACCAGACATACAGACAGAAATTAGACTGCATCGTTCTTAGCAGAGTTATTATATTCGCAGGCCTTCAGTTTGGCAGTGACCTACTTTAAAATTGAACTTTTCAATAAAAGAGAAATCGAATGCAGGAAGTTAGTAAGCACTCGGGATTTATCACTGCCACGAGTAGTTAAGCAAGTGTAAGCCAGTTTGGATCGTACCGGAATTCCGCGTCACGGACACTCGAGTAAACGTGTAGTCACGGCAGGGAGACGGGTTGGGATCCTTCAACCGCGGCGCACGGCACTTGCTTAAGAAGGGATGTAGAGAGATTAGTACGTTAGCATTTGTTGGGGAGAAAAGTGGAGGCAAAAATGTTTTTTTACTGGAATTATATATATATATATATATATATATATATATATATATATATATATATATATATATATATATATATATATATATATATATATATATATATATATATATATATATATATATATATATATATATATATATATATATATATATTAGCTGAAAGCCCGTACTTCGCTACGGAGTACATTCAAACTAAATATAACGGTCAATATATGCAATTAATGCAATATATATATATATATATATATATATATATATATATATATATATATATATATATATATATATATATATATATATAATTATATAAAGAAATCTTAACGGATATTTTTATAGACAAAATAATGTAGAAGAAAATATTCAAATTAAATCTAATAGACCATACAAAATAATATAGTACAGTTAATGTAGTACAGTTTGAGGAACATTTCTTTTACTGTATTTTAATATTTTTTTGGATAATGTCCAACCGTCAGCCGCATTAGAAAGAAAAAAGAAATTTTTTTTTGTCAATTTATTTCGTTGTTATGCACGTGACGATAAATTAATTTAAAGTATCACGAAAAGAAAAGAAACCACGTGATCAGCATTTAATAAATTAAATTCTAAAAATTTATCTTTAAAAATTCACCAAAAATCAGAAAATGGAGGCAAAGATTCGAAAAAGATTTCATTTTAAAAGACTTTTTAGAATCTTTCTTGTGATATAAATTTTATAACCCTTATTATTTTAAATGCAAACTCTAAAGAATGTTTCAAAAACAGCTTGAAAATTTAATTAAAACAAAATCTACGAATTTTTCAAAAATCTCTCCTAATGCACCCATACACTATAAGAAGAATCGCCATGCAAAATTCCAGCCCTTTAGGTTCAGCGATTTGGTCAGTGCGTTGTCTGTCTGTCTGTCTGTCAGTCAGTCAGTTACGGAACTGTTATATATATATATATATATATATATATATATATAAATGCCAAAAAGAGTATTTCTTATTCCGTAACTTAAATTGTCCGATAAATGACTAATTTTATTAACCCTTTTTAAACTTTTCGTAATTTTTATATACACCCTCAGGTATGCGCTGAGCTAAAAGTGACTCGTGATAAAACAGACAGCTTGCACTTTTAAAACTACAAAGCAATTCCTTATAAGGCAACGCGTAACTTCAAAATTTGCTGACCTAATGACAGTTCTGACCACAAGAAGGGTCCACATTGGGAAATATGGGATATGAAGTGACTTATAATGACGTTTTTACATTTACTCTCTTCAGATTACCTCGGGGAAGACCTCATTTCTCTCCCAGAATGACTTAATAAATACGGCTTTAATACTCGAAACTAAGTTTGACCACTGTTCCTAAGATTACAATAATACGATGTTTTTCAAATCTATAATACTTTAAAACGCTATATATATATATATATATATATATATATATTTTATCGGTATATATATATATATATATATATATTTTATCGGTATATATATATATATATTTATATATATATTTTTTATCGGTAGTCGTCGTCACTTTTATTCAGTTTGTACCAAAATCTTCATTCATTCCTTTCTCTTCATCATATTCTTACATACATTTTATAGAAGATCTTCGTTAGAAGCCATGGCCTAAGAAATGCAGTTGCTTCCAAATTTCCTAATGGTTAAAGGAAGTTTATTTAAATTTGTATCAATGTAATGCGCTTTGTTTGAAAAAAATCGGTGCAAGCATTGATATTACTCCTAACGCTTGCAAATTCCTTACAGATATGTCAATTTCGTTATACAATTTTCTCAAAGATTTTATGTTCGATACATATTTTACAGGTTCTAATTTCAAAAGCCTATTTATATTATAATTAATATTCGTTTCCTTTCTTCCATAGCGATCTGCTAATAAATTCAAACATTCCTTATACAGTGGACGCTCGTTAATTCGAACTCGAAGGTTCTCAGAAAAAAGTTCGAATTATCCGAAGTTCGAATTATCCGATGTTAACAGAAAATATATAACTTTAAATGTGTATCATTGAAGAAGAAACTCTCCTAGTATGTGTAACCCCAGAAAATATATTATACTATGTTATCTAAAGTTAAACATATTAAAAAGCAATACAGACTTACCTTAATCATAAAATGAATCAGAAGATATGCAGTATAAAGTAAAATTTTATTAAAAATATGAATTACACTTTGGGGAAAAACTGTAAAATGGATGTTTGGTTCTGTTTATGATGCCTATATTGTTCAGCCAGCTTCTCGATGTGAAGTAAACATTTCAATTCATTTTCAGAGGAAGGTTCCATCTGAATAAATGCTTTCAGAGTTTTAATAGAGTTCATTATGGCCGCATTAAAAATATCTTTCGGCAGGTAAGTAGAAAAAAGCCCTGGCAGTTTCCTACCGAAATTAGTGCATACGTCTTCGTTTACATCAGAGCTTTGGCCACATACAGTTTGATAAGAAATATTTTGCCGTGACTTAAATCGAGAAAGCCATCCATCACTGCATTTAAAATCTTCAATACCCATTCGACTTGCCAATTCATCAGCCTTCGTCAGCACTAGGGGTCCATTTATCGGAAAATTTCGAGATCTAACATCCTGGAGCCATAACAGTAGAGCTCTTTCTAGAACTTCTTGGGACGCATTTCCCATGCGTTTCCTTCCTCTAGCAAATTTTGATTTTTCCCATGAATCTAAAATTGACTCCTTGTTTTTCAAATTAATTGACAAGGCATTTATTTTTAATTCCATAGTCAGCTGCTAACTTTGTTTTACATTCGCCATTCTCTACTTTCTTTAAAATTTATACCTTTGTCTCCAAAGTTAGGGTTTTGTACTTTCCACGTGTAGACATCCTGAATTTTTACGTTCACACCACACAGTGAGGAAGAAAAACTAGACCACATTAACTTGTCTGCACTGCAGTTATAATTGACGCAGCTCCCTAGAATCTGTAGTAAAGACTAGTTTTTCTGAAATTCTAAGAAAATCGATCCAAATAAAGGAAAATTGCTTTTTTCGTTTAGCACTAATAAGGACAATAGCTACTAACGTTTAGCGGGCATGCATTAGTCTAGGAATGCAGGCATGTGCCTCTTTACACAGAAAAGAAATTTTGACACACAAAATAATAAATACAGTGTGTATTTTCTCCATTAAACGAGGAAAAAGAATTTTTTTTTTTGTCAAATTTTTAGTTTGAATTAACCGAAGTGATAAAAATTTAGTTCGAATTAACGAGATATTTTTAACATTAACTCCAATACAAGTTTTTGTGGGGCCTTTGGATTAGTTCGAATTAACCGAAAGTTCGAATTAACCGAGTTCGAATTAACGAGCGTCCACTGTAGTTACATTCTGAAAGATCAAATCCTGATACTACATTATGGCCAGAAACTGACAACAGGGACTTCAAATAAACACATTTTTCTACTTCTGTCAATGATTCATTTGAATCCACTGCTGCTTTAAATGAGTTAAAAAAATTCCATGAACTCATTTTGTTCACCTGAGAACGGTTTTATTAGTAATTTGGGAAGTTTCATCGACTGATTAGCATGAGATTTATTTTTGTTTTCGGTTTCAAAATGTTCTATTACACTCGAACTTGTCGGTGCGTTTTCCTTCTCACATTTTTCATTAAATTTTTTTATTCTATTCTTTACCTTAAATTTAATACTAATGACCCTTTCTTCGTACTCTTGACATGATGCCAATTCCTTTTCCAACTCTTCAGAATTATCAATTAATCCTTCGATCTCGGAATCGACTTTTTTCAAATTTGTTTCTTTTTCAATGATTTGTTCTAAATTCTCTAATAATAAATCACAATCCGGATCTTTAATTTCATTCTGCAACAATGATTCTATTTTATTAATTTGCCGAGTCACGCTCGATCGTAACGATGTCCTTTTAATCTTATATTTTTCTATTGCATCCATGTTGATTCCGAAATCGAAACAAAAGAATAATTAAAAGGTATTTACCTTTTTTCCAAGCGACGCGACGTCGAAGTATATCCAAATCATGTTTTCCGCAAATATCCTTAATTATAATGTCCAAAATGTCCTTTTATCCAAAATGTTCTTAATCTAAAGTGTCCTCACGGATTTCGTCCACCAAAAAATGTATTGGCGCCGATTACTCGTTTTCAAAGTCAAAAAAATGGAGAGCTTATAAATCAGCAGCATGCCGTCTGAAAAAGCATGCTGCCTTAAACTTCAAGAATTCAAGGTATTTTATCTTTGAAGTATCAAGCACTTCAAGATATATTATTTGGTATTTTTCAAGATACATAATTAATTCCAATTATTCCGCTTTCAGCGGCCATGAAACACATACACAACATTAAGAATTCCAAGTCAACTACTTGATTTAATTTCTCGCCACAAGGGGGAGTCAAAAAGGCGAGACAAAATCGCTGACGTCATCAAAACAATACAAATGCACGTCAGCACATCTAGAAAGAAACGAACAACATTGTCTTGCATACCGCGTCAAAAAGTTAAATAAATATAAATCGGAGACTTATATTTATTTAACTTTTGGCTGCTGTATACTAACCCTATTGGATTCGTTCACCTCATTGTTAACCTATGGAGAAAATGTCTCTGCTATAGACAGCCACATAAAAGCTGATAATCCAATAAAAATGGTATTTTCAGATATCCTGAACTTTTCTGCACCTTGTAAGAGGATTCATTTGATAAATTGCGTCCACCAAAAGAATTGATGAGCGTTTAAAACAGACTACACCAGATCCCCCCCCCCTCGAATAATTTAAATTTTAAAATATTATTAGCAATTTATTTTTAAACGAAAAGTACTCCAAGATGTCGAATTTCTTTCTCTATTACGGAGTACAATTTAAAAAGAAAAAAAACATCTTTCAATCCAAGTCGGCAATCCTCGGACCCATTTTCTCCATAGGTTCCAATAGGGTTCTTACACAGTAGGGTAGATGGGGGCAAAGGTTCGCATGGGGCAAAGGTTCCCACATAAATTTTAAAATGACCAGGTAGAATTTGGGGGGGGGGGGGGGAATATGGTAGTCAGTGCATTCCTCTACTTCCAGTCAGTTGCCTCGTAAAAGCTGTTGGAGTTAAGACCTCCTCTTGCAGAGAAAATGAGGCAAGTTTATTTTTGTCTCTTTTAATGTAATTTTTTGCAATTTTTGAGTAATTTTGAGCATCACTCAAACTCACGAACTGTTTTGGGCTTATTTTCGCGTGTTAGGGTGTTAAATAACCTTTCAAATCCTACCTTAAGTTTTGGATTAACTCAAATATAATGACGTCCATTCTGTAGAAACAGAACCAGCACGAAATGGGGTAAAGGTTCGCAGTGCAAACCTTTGCCCCTCTAACTATTAACATTTGTTTTATGGCCTCTTTTCATTAGGAATCCTTATTAACAACGTCTTTTCAATTCGTCTTTATTATTAATGGGAATTCACATTTTTGTAATTTGAAAATAAATTAAGGTTTTTGATAAAAACTGCCTGTTTTTAATCAGAAAATTTTTTGTAAAATGCTTGAAAATCCATAAATTAAAAATAAAATAAATTAGTACAACACAAAAAGTAAAATAGCTCTGAACAAAGGCCTATTTTACAAGATAAAAGAATTAAATGTTGTTACAAAACATAAGCTTTGAAGGTCTGGTTAGGGAAATTAGCTCTAAATGAGTAATTTCCAGATTTGCAAGTCTTTGAAATGCTCCTTGCGTCTCAAGTTTTGACGAAATTTTATAAAATTTATTACAAAGACTCCTCTTACACATTAAAATAAAGTTATGTATCCATTTCAGGTTTCGACATTATTCAGATTATCAAAGTTTAACTTAAGTGTGGAAAAGTACAAAAATTGCACGAGAATTCAGAGTACAAGCATAAAAATATTTCCTAAAAATTAATTATTCAACGGAATCACAAAATAAAACATAACTCTGATCAAAATGTATAAGCAATATAAATGCAAAATTAAGGGGAAAAGTTAAAAATTGGATCGCAAGGAGCATTTTAAAAAACATAATAAAATTTTCAATTTTTAAAATATAAAAAATAAAATTTTAAATATTTATAAAATTTTATAAGGTGTTTGATATAGTTTTACTTTAATGAATATTTATGCCAAATTTCATATCTCTGAGGTAAAAATTTCAAAAATTGCTTTGTAATGTCTCCCATCCCCTTAATTTGCTTAATTTTTACGGGTTTTAAAAGAATGAGTAAAGCCTAAGATATGATATAACGATAGTGTTAATAGTTGATATTTTAGTTGGAAGTTCTTTAGTTTATGAAAAAAATTATTGAGATTAACCCGTTCAATTTGTGAATTTCTTTGTTAGATTCAACTTTCTGTGTTAATAGTTGATATTTAAGTTTGAAATTATTTAGTTTAAGAAAAAAATTATTGAGATTAACCTGTTCAATTTGTGATTTTCTATATATGTAACACCTTTAAAAAGATTATAAAATGTGAAATAAAATTATTTAGACAACTCTATTTGTGATTCTTGATGCCTATCCAGTAAGAAACCAACGAGTGGGGTAAAGGTTTGCAGTGCAAACCTTTGCCCCACCGATTGGGGCAAAGGTTCGCAAACAGGTGTTTTGGTAAAATTAAAAATTCGGTGACTAAATCTTTCGGCAAAAAAATTCATTATTTTATAGTAGGTAGAGGAGATACCCAACTACAATACAAGTGACTTTTTGGGGCGATAGGATCTAAAGGAGGCCCGTAAAAAACCAAAACCTCAAAACTGCAAACCTTTGCCCCCACCTACCCTATCCTTTAACTGCGCAAACGACTTTGCTTTCACAAACGCTTGGGAAATATTGTTTCTAAAATGCACGTAGAGTAGGAGGCAAACAAATTAATCGTTCACATAAATCTAGCCAATAAATTAAAAATAAAAAGCCTATCTCCGAGACCATCTCTTTTAAGGGTTAAAAATTTTTTTGATAGAGAAAAAAATCGTTGAAGCGGGATAAACTAGTTTATGATTCAATCCAGTGAGAAATATATCAAAACAAAAATTGAAAAAGAAATTCTGATATTTTTACAACATGCCGTTGTTAATATTATTGGCATAGCATTCACAGATCTAGAAATAAGAGTTCAACATTAAATTATTTGCGGTCGGTACATTACAATTTCATGACTCTCGACACCCATTTCGAGTTTGTTTTGATATCTTTTGAAAAACGATTCACCTCTCCCACCCACACATAGGTCGCAAATTAAAAAAAAATTCAGTTTGCAGGTCACGCCGACCCTGTTCACAGTCCGAATTTGAACGGTGGGCCGAACTTTGTTTACAACTGTTACCGTCACGTTACTGACATATTTAAAAAGGTACGACAAGCGTAAAGATGTTTATAACGCGATAAAACGAATAAAAAACCTCCGGAGCAAAACCACTTTTTGCCTCTGGCTTTTTTTCAACACTGAAACGTTGCTCTTGACCTAAATGCTTCTTTAACCTGCTTATCCGATGATCTTCTCGTTTATCGTACGAAATCCCTTGTACTAACTTGCTAGGGATTTGCCCAAGTTCACCCTAGTTAAGCAGGGGTCACTTACGCAAAAGGTGGGCATCTCCAGCGTTTCAGAGTGTCTCTTTTATTTATTATCTGCTAACCTACAGACCGCACAATGGAAGGCGACGGTTGATGTTGTGGTTTTGATTGCCAAGAATTATCTAGCGGAAGCGTTAAAGTATTTAAATATATTTAACCAATGACAAACCTCCAAACGATTAGCAACGGAATTTTTAACGCCTATGATTGGTTTATTTCCGTCTCAGCGCCATCTTTCCTTTAAAACGCTTTCGCTACCGGACTCCTATGTGAATCCGCAAGCGTTAGCGTTTCTTGTATTGACATATTTTAAGCCAATCACGGGCCTTAGTATTTTCGAGGCTAATCGTTTGGAGGTTTGTACCTGGTTAAATGTATTTCAATACGAGTAACGCTGACACTGAGACGGATTCTATGTGATTCTATGCCCTAATTGTAAGCTTATGGCACGCCGAGAGGCTTATAATTAAAGGCTAATCTTGTAGAGCAACAACATACGGGCCGTGGGTCACATGTGGCCCGCGAAGCCTTTAGTGTGGACGCAAAATATTATGGATCTAAAAAATATGGAACATTATTTTTAAATTTATAATATTACAATATGCATATATGATCCAAATAAATTTCAACTCGAAACTGAAAACGGATGGTCAATTTTTGCTATGCGATAGCAGTTTCAGTGCTAGGATGTTGTCACATTTCAAATAACGTTGTACATTGCAAATAACGTTGAAATCTCTAATTTCTCAGTATTCTGGATGCCTAACAAATTTCCACCGTCTGTATTTTCCTTATTAATTCAATAAAAAATTGTATTTTGCCGTAACTTTGCTTTAATTCACACGTTTACTGAGAACAGACTACTTTGTGCTTCATTTAATCAGAAAATATGACTCTGCTTTTGATCTCGTGTTCTTAAAAAGAAAAAAAAAAGTAGTATAAAAGTTTGTTGTTCTGCAGTTTATAATTTTATAATCACAATGTTTCTGTTTAGCTGCATTTATTAGATTCATTGACTGAAGTGTATTTAATTTTTTTTCTGTCTCTTTAGGGCATAAGATCAGGGATCGAGTGGATGGACAGCACCAGAAGCAAAATCAGAAATCCAATGAATTTGCCTTCGATAATCCGTACTTCAGGGATCCCGAGGCCAATGATGGCGACCAACCAGATAAGGGTAACGAAACTTTTGTTACAGTTTTGATTTCATTCTCATCGCAAGCTAACCTCTTTACTTGTAACGGAGATTACTTGTGTTTTTCATGTGTAGAGGGCGTTAGTCGTCCATGTTTTGATGTATTTTCAACATTGCTTATGTAATTTTCTATCAGTGTTCAGTACTCTTTGTTAGAACCATCGAGCATGGTGTACGTTTAATGGACGATTGGATAACGAATAAATATTTACCAGGATAAGAGATGGCTTGTTTATTTGGAGTCTGGCCATACTTTTTGCCTCACTACTTTTACATACCGTACATTAGGTGACAGAAAAATGTAATGCGGGAGACGCAACTCAGTTACGGTCACGGAGAGAGAAATTAATGAACTAGTGTGGCTAATAACAGGTGATTAAAAAGTGTGCTTTACAGTTTTTAAGGCTGCTGTGTACTAACCCTACTGGATTCACTCACCTCAATGTTAACCTATGCAGAACATGTGTCCAAGGATTACCGACTTCGATGGAATTTTTTGACGTAGGATTACGTTCCTCAATAACGGTCTTGCGGGGAAAGCAAAATTTCAGCGCTGTCGCGGGTTGTAATTTTGGCAGCGCGCCAAACCCAGTAGCAGTAAAACAGTTAAACAGAAAAGTACCAAAATGCGTTAAATAAATAAATAAAATAAATAAATAAATAAATAAATAAATACTTATCGTTGCTTACCTCTTTTTATTTAATCTTACGTTAATTACCCGCGGTAGTTTCGTTCGAAGAGACTACATGAAATATTTTTTTAAAAATTATACGCCGTAATAGAGAAAGAAATGTAACACTTCGGAACATTTTTCGTTTTTTTTTAAATGCCAGTAATATTTTAAAATTTAAATTATTTGGGGAAATATCTGATCTAGTGTTTTAAATGCTTGTCAATTCCTTTGGGGGTCGAATCTTGTTGCAAGGGGCAGAAAAGTTCAAGCTATCTGAAAATACCATTTTTATTGGATTGCCAGCATTTATGCAGCTGTCAGTAGTAGACACATTTTCTCCACAAGTTAACATTGAGGTGGGCGAATCCAGTGGAGTTCGTACACAGCAGCCCTAAGACGAAACTTGCATGCTTCTGCAAACGATCATAATGCAATAGGAATGTAAGCGCTCGTGTACAAGTAAATCTCGCTATCCCCCTGATAATCTATATACAGTGGAGTCCCGATAATCCGATCCGAAACCAAAAGGCAAAAAGAACTAAGGTTACAATAAAACCACAGTGATACTGAGCAATATAAAGTATATTTCTGAAAATTACGAGAAAATTGAAAGTTAGACAATGCACTGAACTAATCTATACTTATATATAAAGAGAGAGAGCAATTTTGTACGTGGAGGGTAATCTCCGGAACCACTGCACCTATTTGAAAAATTCTTTCACTGTTTGAAAAGTATATTATTCCAGATGGACATAGGCTATATATTATGTATATCTAATCAGTAGAAATAAAGTTAGGGGGGATACTCTAGATTTGTGTGCACGGCCGCCATCTTGGATTTTTCCGCCAGGGTTTGGCGCATTTCGCATGGCGATAATTATTGCGTTCTGGTAAAAATAACCCAATGTCAAATTCTCTAATTTTAAGATCAAACAGTTATTTCTGATGTGATCTTTTAATTACAGTATAATAATTTTAGGCCAGATCTTGGCCTTGACCTGGAAATCTGAGTCAAATTGATTATACTCAAAAGAGTAAATTATTTTTAAAACTAAGAGTCTTTTTGTTGAAAATTTTTGAATCCATTATCAGTTTTTCGTTAACTTATTAAATTTAAGTTGCTTTTAATTTTGTTTATTGATTGTCAATTAGTATACTATAATGATACACCATTTCATTTATTTGAAGTAAAAATTATCTGCCATCATTTTTTCATAAAATGTAAAATACAGTATACATTTTAAATACAATATATTTTAAAATATTTTATAATTCCAAGTTGTAGTGGATTACAAATAAATTTAAATAACTGAAGCTCAACTTCTCTCTCCCCAGGAACCTAAGTTAAAAAGTTAGTTAAGGTTAAGTTATTGATTTAGGAAAAGGGTTTTTTTTTCTCATTTCCAACACAGCAGGATAAATGGTCAAATAATCCTTGTCCCGATTTTATTGTATGCACCAAATATTTGGTTAAGGTCAAATCTGAAGTAAAATTTCATTACCACAATGCCCTAACCACCGAAAAAAAAAAAAAAAAAAAACAAAAAGCACTAAAAAAAAAAAAAAGAGAGGATCTGGTTACTCACCATAAATTTATGGGTTCATAATTATTTTACATTTTTCAAAGCTGAATTTTAGATAATTTTTAAATTGCAAGTTATTTAGGTGGAACGAAAATGCTGTATTTTTTTTCTAATTAACAATATATTGGCATAATATTTTGGTGATTCATTGCTATTAGTCAAAGAGTTAGGGCAAACTGAATAGATGGCATTGAAATTTTATCTGTAAGTAAAATTCATTTGACCAAATTTTTCATATGGATCATAATTTGAAAAGGTAGTTTTTAATTAAAAATGACCAAAAAAAATCTCAGTCCAACGATTAAAGGATTTTTCAAAAATATTTCTAAGTTTCACAATTTAAAAAGGTCGTTTTTATTAAAAAAGCTAAAAGAAAAACCCAAAATTTCCAATATTTGAGAAAGATTTTTTCAAAAAAGTGGTTTTTATCAAAAATCCAAAAAAAAATATAAGTCCAACGTTTAAATGATTTTTCAAAAATTTTTCTAAGTTTCATAATTTAAACAGGTGGTTTTTATTAAAAAAGCTAAAAAAATTCAAAGTCCAGCGTTTTGAAAACACCGCTTAAAACACATTGGCGAGAAATTTTCCACTCCTCAAAACACGGTAAAATCGCCAAGTTGGCGCAAAAAAATCCAAGATGGCGACTGCGCACACAATTATTAAGTAACGTAATATTAATTTGAATATTATTTTAGGTGCTTAAAATAATTAAAAAAACATTCTTTACTTAAAATCCTTTTTTTTATTTTTTTATTTTTATTTCATCTCTTACTCTAATTTTGAGATACCAATGTGTATCTATACTTCTCTAATCTATAGGGGCTTAATCTTAACAATCTCCATTGTTACCGCTACTGTCCTCTACCGCTTTTTGTGCCGAAGTCTTTAACGATCCTTAGCATGGTGCTATCGCGGTGGGCTTCTTCTATACTTATATATAAAGAGAGAGCGATTTTGTACGTGGAGGGTAATCTCCAGAACCACTGTACCTATTTGAAAAATTCTTTCACTGTTTGAAAGGTACATTATTCCAGATGGACATAGGCTATATATTATGCATATCTGATCAGTAGAAATAATGTTAGGGGCTTAATCCTAACAATCTCCTTTGTTACCGCTACTGTCCTCTACCTCTTTTGGTGCCGAAGTCTTTAACGATCCTTAGCATGGTGCTATTGCGGTGGGCTTCTTCTATATCTATACTTATATATAAAGAGAGAGCGATTTTGTACGTGGAGGGTAATCTCCAGAACCACTGCACCTATTTGAAAAATTCTTTCACTGTTTGAAAGGTACATTATTCCAGATGGACATATGCTATATATTATGTATATCTGATCAGTAGAAATAAAGTTAGGGGCTTAATCCTAACAATCTCCATTGTTACCGCTACTGTCCTCTACCGCTTTTTGTGCCGAAGTCTTCAACGATCCTTATCGTGGTGCTATCGCGGTGGGCTTCTGTTCTGACGATAGTGGTTTGAACCTAGCCGTTCTCCGGCACGCCTTTTTCTTTTAAAAAATTAACTTTAATTATTTACTAACGTAATATTAATTTGAATATTATTTTAGGAATATTATTTGAAAAAAAAAATTTAATATTATTTTTAAAAAAACATTCTTTACTTAAAATCCTTTTTTTATTTTTGTACTTTTATTTCATCTCTTAACTTCTCTCTTTTAAAAAAATTAACTTTAATTAATAACTAATGTAATATTAATTTGAATACTATTTTAGGTGCTTAAAATAATTTAAAAAGCATTCTTTACTTAAAATCCTTTTTATATTTTTGAATAAAACTACGGTCTCAAGCACACCTCTTTTATAAAATTAACTTTAATTAATAAATAACGTAATATTACTTTGAATATTATTTTAGGTGCTTAAAATATTTAAAAAAAATATTCTTTACTTAAAATCCTTTTTATCTTTGTATTTTTATTTAATCTCTTATTCTAATTTTGGGATACCAATGTGTATCTATACTTCTATAATAATATATAAAGAGAGAGCAGATTTTGTACGTGGAGGGTAATGTAGAACTTTTGTACATTAAAATGTACCTTACATATTTTCCTTTGTCAACCGCAGTCAAGTAACCATAGCAACACCCTTTAGCTTACGGGGTCCGTTTTTCGAAATCGCTCTTTACAACGGGAAAATGTTATCTACTTCCTACCTGCATTTTATGTGGAGGACATTCAGCGTGGGGGGGGGGGGGTCAGGGGAAAGAGTGGTTAATTGCTGTCTTATTGCTTTCTTACTGTTAAAGAAGAATTTCAATAGTAGATCATCGGCACTCCGTGCCTCTTTCATCTCTCAAAAGGCTGAAAATGGATGAACCGCGGGTGAACCGCCCATCTCATGTCTCTCGCCTGAAAAGAAATAGCCTCTAGCTAGAACGACAAAAGATTATTATTCAGTCCTTTTCGGCAAGATTCACCCTCCAGAATGTCACCCAATTGTTCTTTGAGGGCAAAGACGTTAGGAAAATCACAACGAAGTGGAATTCTAGACAATATCTCTGCCGACATCAAACCGTATTTTTCGAGAGTATGTGCTTCGGATATATGCTATCCCACCCCGTAAGGAAAAGGTTTAATATTTTTAAGATTCACGTAGAGGAGGTATTGATAAATACAAAAGGGATTTTTGAAACTGGCAACGTTAAAGGGTTTATTGAAGAAAATTACATTTGGAAGTACGCTTTTTATTGGACATTTAAGGTAAAAAAATATTTACAATTTATTGGCTATCAACTGGAAATTTATTGGTATAATATTTTGTTCAACCCGGACAAAGTCGGGACGGGCCGCTAGTTATTACTAAACTACATTGGTTTGAAAAAATCTGTTAAATTTTTTTGTCGAAGTGAAGAATACCTCTCCCTTGAAGCCAAATTGCGCCAACGCGTCAGAAAAATGGTGTCCACTCTGGTCGCGGCAGAGTAATGCTCTACGTAGCGTAGCGTTGCATCAAATGCAGCCGCGGCGTCTGATTGGGATACCCTCTGCTCGCTGTCACCGTCGGCTTCATCTTCACTCTCGTCTGAGACGTTGACAGGTTCTTTCAAAACCATTTCAACTATCTACTGATCGTCTAAAATCTTACTCTCCTGACCGAACAAATTATACTACTGTACTGTACTAGGCAGCGTTCCTCTATCTTATCACCCATTTCGTCCCGTGATTTGGTAAAGTTTAGAGAGACCTTATAAAATAAACTGTGTAATCACAAGTAAAATGTAATATTTATGCAATCACACGTTATTATGTAATTTAAGTAAGTTACTTAAGTATTATGTAATTTAAGAAGGATTTCGCTTAATCCGAAAAATTCGTTAATCCGAAAGGGGCCTGGTCCCAATCATTTCGGATTATCGGGACTCCACTTTATATAAAACAGTTCCGTGACTGACTTGCAGGTAACGCACAGACCAAACCGCTGGACTTTAGGGCTGAAATTTTGAAAGTCGATAGACACTGTCTGTAATTCAGATGATGCCGTTAACTATCCGGTAGAGTTTTTAAATTCCCTTAAACCACCGGGTCTTCCATACCATAAGCTCTCTTTGCGGAAGGGCACACCAGTAACGTTTCTTCGGAATATAAAACCACGTAAATTGTGTAATGGTACTAGACCACAAGTCAAAGCCCTGCATAAAAATTTAATCGAATCCATTATTTTAACCGGGTGTGCTCAAGGAGAAAAAGTGTTTGTGCCACGCATTCGTCTAATACCCAATGACCTCCCCTTTGACTTTAAGAGACTGAAATTTCCCCTCAAAGTATGCTTCGCCATGACGACAAATAGGTATGAAGGCCAAACTTTAAAATACGCTGGCGTAGATTTAAGAAAACATTGTTTCTCCCACGGTCAGTTTTACGTAGCTTGCTCACGCGTAAGTTTGCGGACGAGCCTGGTAATATTAGTTCCGCCCAATGAAGAAACAAAAAATATTGTTTATAAGGAAATCCTCTAAAAGGCAATTTTATTAATTTTTCATTGTAATTATCCTAAAATGTACTCCGTAGCGAAGCACGGGTATTCAGCTTGTAAATACACACATTTCACATGTATGGCTTATACACTCTGTCATAATTGAGTTGCAAAATGCAGTTTTTCTTTTGCCTGTTTGAATACGCTGAAAGTTTGTCCCCTGTCATTAAAAAAGTAAGAATAGATAAGGCCGCCTTGAAGAAAAATTAAAAATTTACCGAAAAGAAAATTACCTTATCGGGTGTAAAAATGATTCAGAATAATGACCAAACGAAGCCTGTAAAACATGCAGATGTAGATGGCTGCACACTGTTCTAAGAAATGGAAGCATTAAAAAACCTATTCTTCCTTCGTCATGTTTGGGAAACCCTATAAAAACACTACAATTCCTTGATACAAATGACAGAGCTGCTGGCTTACCAGAGGTATTTATATCTATAAGGCTATTTATAGTAATTCCTGTAAGTGGGGCGATGGGGGAGTGGGGGGTTGGCAAGAAGCTTTTCTTGATAAAAATTAAGTAAAACATACCGATGACGAGGTCAACAATACCGCGGGAGAGACTTAACAGCCTTGTCATACTTTCTATAGGGCATGAAGAAATGAGGGAATTAAAATTTGATCAAATCGTAAATCCTTCGCTGATATAAAAAAAAAAAATCATCTAGAAAATTTGTTTGTAATTTTTTTTTTGGCCAATAATAAAATCTTTGGTAGTATAGCTACTTTTATTTTTTTTCTTATAAATTTATGCAAGAAAAAGAAATAAGACTGCCTTCATACTTCTGTCTTTGATGCTTCGCATTGTATTTGTTTCATGTAAGGTATATGAGTATTTTGAAGGGCCCCTCCGAAAATTCTGCAATGGGGCCCCGTAATGAATGAGGCCGGCCCCGAGAAAATATGTCGAAAATCATACATTATTGCGTATGAGTTGCGCTTCAGTCTTTTGCTTTGTCAGTGTATAATAATTATCATTCTTTAAGCATATTTCTTCAATAAGTTTGACGTTTGTCTGTTTTGTTTTTCAGGCAAGGAGAGATCATCCATCAACAACAAGAATTCGTTGCGATCTTCTAAGGTAACTGTTTCGAATTACTCATAAAGTCGTTAAAAAAAAAAAAAAAAAAATCCCTTTCAGTTTCAAGAGACTTTTTGTTCCTTATGTCGTTTAAGAGGAGGGAAAAATAATAACAAAAAGGGAAAAACTGTTTTAGCGAGGCTGTCATTTAGACATAAACGAATATACCACAGGTGGGGAACGCGCGGCCTCCGTGATCTTCTCTTGCGGCCTTCATACAAGCTAGCACTTGTATTAATTAATATTTAATTATATAGATTACAACAATTTCCAAATCAATAGAATTAAATAAAGAACGGCATGAATGTATGTACAGTGTCGGCCAAAATAAAGTTGACATTTCGAAATTGTTGTCTAAAGTCGTTACAATTGTATATTTATCCAAATGAGCTTCGTTTACCTAGATTGTTTGATACTTTAACTACACTTTATATGTAATTTAATGTTCAGAGTTTCTTAGCAATACTACCAGACATGTTATATGATCTCTTCACAAGAGCTATTTTCTTACTATTATTGTTGACTGACTCCATGTACGTTAAAACGTATTATTTTTTATGCAAAAAAAAATAATAAATAAATAAATAATAATAATTAATGATTAATGTTATAACCAGTTTTTATCCTTATGTGAATACAAAAATATTTTATATTGTAACTTTTTATGTCAAATAATAAATAAATAATGACTTAATTTTTTTTGTTATTTTTCTATATAATGCACCAAATTGTTAAAACTATATCTAACTATAATAATTTCATAAAAGTCGCATTTATAGGTTCATCAACTTATGCGGCCTCCTTTATTACTATCTAATTTTACATGTGGCCTCTAATGGTAAAATGGTTTCCCCACCTCTGGTATATACAAAATTTGTATCGAGAGGGCGCTGCGACGGCAGTACAAAGGGAGAAATTTTCACTTCTCGGTTCGCTCCTCGCCCTCGCAAAGAGAGGTCATGTAACCCCCGTTGGAATCCCTATCTGGGGAAGCGTTTTTATATATTGTTATACATTTATTATGTTACAATAAACTCAAAAAGTCCAATTCTCGTTGTTGTCCATTTGTCGCAGTAAGTCAAATTCTATAACTTCTCTATAGCGGCCAGGAGCCGCTAATGAGAATAAAATTAAATGCTTAATGCGGCAGTTGAGATCGAGATTAAATATATATATATATTTGGGAAAGTATTACTACAATGATGTGCACTCATTTCTTCCTGCACTGATTTTAATCTCTCTCTTTTGTTATTCTAATAATCTAAAATCTTTCTTATTCTTATGAAGTGGACTCCGAGATCTAAAACATGAAAGAAAGCCGAAAGAGAAAAAACTAGGTTTGACATAAAATTACTTTTCTTTTCGGAGTTGTGTGTTCCATGTATGAATGCTAGAAATGTAGAATGAAGATTGTAATGCTCATTCCGGCTCATTTCTCTCGCGGATCAAACTCCGTTAAAGGCTGCTAAGATTATTGAATTTACTAAGCTCCATGTTACCCTATGGAGAAAATTTTTTCAGTGTTTGTCGACTTGGATTGAAAGGTGTTTTTTATTTTTTTATTTTATTGTTATTTAAAAAAAATTAACTTCTTAATAGAGAAAGATATTTTTTAATCGAGCATATTTTTCATTTTTTAAAAGGAATGCCAACAATTTCTTCCGGAATAAAAAATGCAGTATACTGTATTTGATAAGCACATTATTTCCTTGGGTGAAAGAAATTTCTAAAATGAAAAGAATACCAGAGTAAAGACATATCGTTCTCTATGACGGAGTACAATATATAAACATCTCAGAGGCGGTCAGTCATGGTTCCAATGTAAAAGGGGCTGTTTTGAGTGAAACTTCTCTAAGGTGGGCAGTCATGCATCCGAAAAAAAAAGTGGTCGTTTCGAGGGGTGGCCACGGAAAGGGGGGTGTAATAGCATTGGTTCTATGGAGTCTTGAATCGATTCTGAACAAAATAGGGCTGTTTTGAGGGATGGTCGCCGAATAGGGGTAGCCGGCTGGAGAAGTTTCACTACTATATATATATATATATATATATATATATATAATAAAAAAAAATCATTGGAAACAATTTCTTGCTCGCGTTTTTCTTTAACAAGGGCTTCTCGTCTGTTGTTCTGTTTATGTCTTTAGCTCATTTGAAACCGTCGTGTAAACTTTTCGTTTTTGTATGTGAATTCGCACTCATGTTAATCAATGAATTTCACTTGCAGCTCTCCGAACTGTCGTCGAAGGGCAAGAAGCCCCGAAGTGGGAAGAACCCTTTCATGTTCGGCGGAGGGGGTGGAAAGAAGCACCGAGCGCTGGACGATTCTTGTTTGTCTGTGGTATGTATACACAGTTAATCCCTAGTTCGTATCGGATTGCTAAATTTATCGGTGGAATGAATGTTAGCACCAATATTCCTTCTATTTTTTTTACTATAATTTTCTCTAGAATTTCTTTATCTTTTTTTTCTCCCCCCCCCCCCCCTCGAAAACCCTCGGTTTAGAAGTTGTAACTCTGTTTTTAGCCTATATCTAAAAGTGACACCCCTACTTAGTCTTTTTGTTCTCGCTGCAGCATTGTGTCTTTATATACTTTGCACATATATAATTCGCACATACATAATATATAATTTTCTCTAGAATTCATGCATAATAATATAATTTTCTTTAGCACATACATAATAATATAATTATCTCTAGAATTTCTTCCTCTTTTTTTATTCTTTCTCCCTCGAAAATCCGCGGTTTAGAAGTTGTAACCCTCTGTTTTTAGCCTATATCTAAAAGTGACACCTTCTACTTAGTCCTTTCGTTCTTGCTGCAGCATTGTTTCTTTATATACTTTGCACATACATAATTCACGCATTCATTTATAGCCTAAAATAACTTTTATTACTTATTATAAATTATTAATAATACGTGTAACACTCTCACTAGAATAATTTCAAATGTATTAAATAATTTCTAATTTTAAAATGCATATTTTATATTAAAACTAACTAAATTAACTAATTAAAGAACTGACTGATTATAATTACTGTAAAAATATGTGGAAGCATTTTAAGTTAAATGCGGTATTTGAGACTGTTTCGACTCAAAAATATTTGTAACTCTCCGCGAAAGACCAAGAAAGATATTCTCTTACGTAGGGTTACATTTAAAAATTAGCGCGTTATTCAACTCTCTATCTTACAATTCGTTTAAGGGCCAGCATTTAACTCAATCCTCCATTTTATTATATTATAATTTCAGTTTACTTTTAAGCTAATTAAAATATTTTAAAAGAAATTTCTTTTTGCTAATAGTTAAATTTCTTAAAATTTAATTTAGTTACCTTCGCATTCTTATAAGAAATTATGAAATCCCTTTTAAAATTACAAAAATATCATGAAAATTAATTTACTATATTTACAGTTACACATCATATTTAGAATTTTTATTTATTTGTTATTTAATATTTATTATTATTTTCATAAAGTAGTAAATTATAATAGATGCTTAGCTGACTTTCAAAAGAATAATCTAACAATCGAAATAGTGCAGCCATCTAGTGGACAAATAAGTAAATTCAAGTTTCTCCAATAACTTCTTTTAATTTTTCCAGTGCTATTTGGTTAATTTTTATTGATTTTTTTTCTTCATTTCCCACTTTGTGTGCTCCTTATATTATATTTTACTTTTAAATTGACACTTTTTTTTCAGTAAATTTTTTTCTCCTATTGTTTTTAAACATTTGAACTCCAATCAATAAAATTAAAAAATTAGTCTTAGCTTTACAGGGAGTTATTTATTTTTATACATAATTTTCTAGGCTTGATGTTGCACATTTATAATTTCTGCGTTTTCAATCATCTACGTTGAGATTAAAAGATATAAATAAAAAAGTAAGGCATTTGCCAACGCATTGTTAAAAATATTCCCCATAATTTAATATCGAAGATATGTAGCATGTTATATTCTATTCAGATAATTCAATAAAAACCTCTACCTGTATTATTTCTATCAAAATTACTGGGTAACAAGAGAAAATGCATTCAGTACAGATGCGTTGAAGATTTTACTTAAAAAAATTCTAACATGGAAAATTTATTAAAAATAAAAAAAATAAAAATAAATTGCTGGTTTGTTGGCTAATACCGAAGAAAAATGTTCTATCGCGGGGAATTTATACTGCAATTTTTTTATTGCGGCATAACGGATAGATTTCTATTTTTAAAATTAAGTTATCAGACAGTGTCTTTTAAGATATACTATTTAGATGTACCATAAACATTGACGACGGACCAGTTGTTAGCAATTAACAACGATTTTATTAATCAAAACATTTTAAACAACGTGAATGGGGAAATTTCCCGCTCGTGGAATCACGTCCACACAAAGCAACGTTTAGGTTACAAGTGAAGAATTTTTGTCCACGTCATATCAGACGCCGCCTAGCGCAGGCGTTCTGACAGACAGAAAAGGCGCTACCTAAGCAAGCTTTTTAAATTTACGTTCATACTTTTTAAGAAGTCAATTATCTACATTATTATAAAAATATAATTTTTTTAGTAGGTATATTCTATTTAAAATCAAATGATACTGCTATCTGCAAGCATATTATATGCTTGAAATCATTAAGTTTTAAATTTACGTGTCTTCAGGAAAAGCCTTGTGCATAATTTAAACATGGGGAATGTTTAAAAAAATTTCGCGGTTCTTATATTATACAAGTGAATGTACTATAACACTTACAACAAAAAATTATGTGAATTAATTTTTTTAAATTTATTTATTTATTATTATTTAATTTGTGTGTGTGCTAGAGCTCTCTTTCATGTTTTTGTGTCATACATTATTCTTAATACCGCATTTAAGCGAAAGTGAGCTTTTTGTCGAATATTGTAATGTACCTTTGGAAATTTTTAGGGAAGACTCTGATTTCTTTTTAACGATATTATGATAATTTTTTAAAATTTCTTTTTAAGTTTATATTCATGATTTTTCCCTTTAAGTAATATGTAACTATAGAATGTAGATTTAGATGTGGATATAAATTTCAAACAATTTCAATTTAACTTCTCAAGAAACCTCGGAATTCTTCCAGGCTTCTTCGAAAATTCTTCTTTAGCATCTAATTACTTTGTAATGTGTGCCTAGGAACCCGAGAGAACGATCGTTTCGCTGCGAGGCCACGACTTCACGGGCCTGGGGTTCAACATCTGCGGCAACATGAGGGACGGCATCCTGGTCAAAGATGTCCTCCACCGCGGGCCGGCGAGCGAGTCCGGACTCATCAAAGCTGGTAATTGGGTGATATTTTTTTATTTCGACTTTATTTTTTTATGCCAACTTGTCCGTGAGACAGGGCGAAATTTCTGTCACATTTCAGGAAAGTAATAGCGAATTATCGGAAGCAGGACAAATCCTATAAACGCGTTTATAGGTTTATTGTTGTCACGCGTGACAACAATATGTAATCTATATGAACCCTATACAAAAGGACGATTGGCGGAAATATGCCAGAATCAACAGGCGCCAGTTAAATGTTAAGAGTGATGTCGAATTTGGAAAATTTGACCCAAAATATTTCGATACGACATAGGAAATTTGAAAATTAGTATGCTGAAATTTCAGTGAAATATGCTGATAGTTAAAATTTAAAAAAAAAACTACGTGGAACCCTCACGCGTCGTCAGTGAGACTTCTTATAACCGTAGTATATTGCGAAACTGCGAGATTTATTCATTTCTAAATTGCGGAGTTATCGTTTCAATACAATCACGTGATCATTTCTTGCTTGGCGCAGTGACTTAGCGCCAATGCCCATATGGCGGAAACTGCCATCTGTTCGCCAACTGATGTTCGACGGCAAATACTTTTATTTTTAGCTTGTCTGTTCTATTGAAACATTTGAGGAATCAGATCTATAATATTTACACATACATAAAGATATTTTTGTAGGAATTCGTTTGATATGTTATATGTTACGTACTATAAACACAAGTTTAGATCAGTTTCATTTATTATTACTTCAGATTAAAACAAATATACGTGAAGAATTCAATAAGAAACCTTTCACATATGGAGCTAACTAATGTTAGTTCAGTTTAAATACAATAAAAATTAAAAGAATATTTAAATGTGGTAAAAGGACAAACATGGGTTCTTTTCAGCTTTATTTTTAGTTATGACTGAGACAAAAATGATGTGTAATTTACCTCGAATATTTTGTTCGTAAGATCTGGAGCTAATTAATACCCGCATCGTGAGAGTTAAAAAAGAAGAGTTATTAAAAAAATGGTTCCATTGTTTCAAAACGACTGCGAATGCAAAATTTTTTTAAATTGGGAAAAAAGTTCCTGCATTTTGTCCGTTTCCTGACGTTTCAAGAACGAAAAAAAAATTTTTTTTTTTCACGCAGCTTGTTTCAGACAAGGGTCTTTTTTAAGTGTGGCTCGACTAGTACATGATAGTTTCAAAATACACATGCGATCTTAACATTTTGCTTTTGTTTCTTCCTTTTAGGCGATAGAATCGTCAATGTGACTGTCTCCTTTACTAACATAGTCTATGAAGACGCCCTCACCATATTAAGCTACGCCTCTCCGTACGACGTCCAATTGGAAATAGAGAGGGTTCCGGAAAAATCCAGGGCTTTGCCTAACACGCCGTCGGGCTCCAAGAGGCTCGGATCTTGCAGTTTCAACAACAGCGGCCAGAAGCTCTTCCATCCGCTCTACAGGAGTCAGAGCATCGATGACCTGACCCAGATCGACAAAGACACCTTCCCTTCCCATGGAATCGGCCCCAGGCGCTCTCAGAGTGTGGGGGTGGCCGCTCACAAGCTAGCGGCTCACTTCAAAAATTCAGATTCCAAGTTGGAAGACAAGGAACGGACCGCCGGATCCCTCATGCTATCGACCACCGGGTCCCTGAACGAGAAGATGTTGGCCAACGTGATGGCCGACGGCAACATCCACAAGAATGGACTGCAATGGGAGAAGAGGTTTGAAGACACGCTCGAAAGCGAAGATTCCGGGAGTAACAACGATACGCAGTTGACCAACATCGACACGTCCAAGCTCTCCAACAAGTCATCGGGCATCCTCAAAGTGTCCAGATCGAACAACGCCAATGCGTCAGATTCATCGGACGACCCTGCTCACAACGCCGGGAACTTCAAACAGAACATGAAGTACCTGGATTCTCCTCACCAGAGGGGCAAACTTGAGGCATTCAAATCGTCCGGTGGCGACAAAACGGAAAGCCCCATGGCGTCGACGGAAAATCTCAAAAGCGGGAGGGCGAAGACTATGGCCGAAGCGTCCAACGCTTTGTGGCATTTGGACCAAAGCATCAAAGAGGGCGATATCTCGATAACCGAGTTTGAAGGATCCCGAAATGCACCCTGGAACCAGTCCAAACGAGACGAAATTTCCCACGCGAAAGCTTCGACCCCTGTCTTGAAAAATAATAAGTTTGCAAAGAGAGACGATGAAAACGAATCCGACGTTTCGAACGATTCTCTGGAGCTGTCCAACAAGAAACGGGGGAACAAGAAGAGCAAGAAACCGCCCTGTCCCGCTCATTCGAGCGAAATTATGAAGGATGAAGTCACCTTGCAAGACAGGAAGGGCGTGGACGCCAAGTGCCCAAGTTCTGGCCACAAGCAGGGCTATCAGCAGAAAGCGTCCAAGAAAAGTCAACAGCACGGTGACATGAAAGCCAAGGGCAAGGCCGATATTAATACCAGGAGCGATTATGGCAACAATTCAGAAAGAGTCTACGCAAACAACATAATGAATAAAAATATCTCGTCTTTGCATTCTAGTTCTCCCGTGTTTAACGACGATCACAAAATACCGGGTGCTGAGAGGGGGAGTTATACAGACCTCCGGGAGTCTAAACAGCATTTGGAAAGTAACCACCACGAAAGACAGGACGTGGACCACAAACAGTCCACGGTTTACGCCAATCACAGAGATATGCAGGACGACGTGAGCGGTCGAAACACCCAAAAGATCCTGATCAACGAATCCTCCAACAATTACGGGAAAGTAAACGGGCGGAACAACGCCTACGGAGGAGAGAGACAGAAACTGACCAGTTCTGACAATTATTCTCAGAGTTACGGATGCACGAACAGAATCACCATCAACGGGGAATCGGACGAGCATAACTCTAAGAGTAGGGCGTCCAACTCCAAAACTAGTTTTGTACAGAAAAATGCGCCTTCCAACTACCTTGCACCGGACGAAATCGCAAGGAACGACACAGACTCGAGGTATCTCGACAAAAACAAATCGAACGCGAAGTTCATAAAGAAATCTGCCCATCCGGCGGGTATGTTCACACAAATCAATCCCTTCCAGCAGCCGACCAGGCAAAAGAATGCCAACTTCAAAATATGGACTGGCAGGGAAGATATCAAAGACTCTGCACTAAACGGCGGAGACCCCAATTACCCGGCTTCCGCGAACAGCACTTACATATCCTGTGATTCCTCCCATTCGAACCGTCGAGACTATTTGACGGAATCGCAAAATTATGGGCAGAGAGATGTCTCTAAGACCGTGTTGATATCAACCTATGACAGTACCTCTGGACGTTCAATGGGCGGGGCTCAAAACAGCCCTCTGAATTACCGGCCGCAGCACAAGTGAGAGTGGTACTTCAAAATGCACCCAATGAATTGCGTGGATGCCTATCTTGATTAAGACACACATTTCAGTTTCTACATGTAAGGGAATAGCTGCAATTTGGGTTTTTAACGTAAGGGCTTGGTAGCAAAAAGATGTTACACTTACCAAAAATGGATTATTCTGAACTCCCAATGACTTGCGCTAAGTAATGCTCAACAAACCAGAAACTGTTGTAAAAATGGCTTGTGATACGGTAAAAATATTTAACAGTTCACTTATTTTGAATGAATTACGTACTGGCTGCAATGGAGGCCGGCCCGGGTATTGCAGCTAGTACCAACATTCCAGTGGAATTCCTGGGGAAAACAATTGGGTTTTATTGATCGTGAAACTTATTACAAGAAATCTCGATTTTTCTTCTGGAAAAACCGAGTTTGTTGACGACGAGGTCAATTTTCTCCTGGGGAAATTTGTGGGTTATATCTAATTACCTCTGCATACCGTAAAAAAGTGAACAGTTCCGTAATTTTAAATGAATTTCGTACCATGAGTTTGATGAGTTTGGCTTTACTTAATGATAAAACTTGGCTGGAATTGTCAGTTTTTCATCCGGGAAAAGGTTGTCACGTTCCCTTGTTTGAGATCAGGTAGATATCCTATGAGGGAAATTGGTGTAATTTCTGATATCAAAGCTTCTTCTATCGGGAAGATCAGGTAATCTGAGGAGCTGATAATCAGGAGTTCAGTGTATAACAATGAACTTATATTTTATAATTTGAAAATGTAAAATAAAATAAAATAGAAATGAGAATACTCTAATGAGTAGCATAAAGAAACCGTGCTAGTGTAGGTATCCATGCAATTCATGCAATGCTAATCCCAGAAGTTACAAAAACTAAAATTAATACTTTGCTGAGATGTCACTACTAAAAAGATTAAAAGTGCAGGGACCCGAGTAGTCTAACTACTGTACATAGTCAAATCTTAATTTCTAACTTATATGCATTTTCTTACTCTCCTTTTACGTGTGTTGTCTTTTAGATGCAGTGAACTCTGTTTTAATCAAATGCACTGTGATGCCAAATGTACTGCGTATGAAATTCCTACTTTGTAACTAAGTGAAATAAAATTTTTAGCTTTCTAACGTGTTGTTAATATTGTTTTCTAGAAAGATGAGTGATATATATATATATATATATATATATATATATATATATATATATATATATATATATATATATATTTTTATTTATTTATTTATTTATTTATATCAGGTATTTCCCCCCTCCTTCAAAATAAATTGAAATAATTTTTTTTAATGTTTAATCATTTAATTGTTTCTAAAAAATACTTGTAAATTAGTAAAAAAAATATGAATGTATATGTAATATGGTAAATATTTGGTGACGTCATTTAGACCAGTGATGCGCAAACTGTGGGCAAACCCACAAAGGGGTCATAAAAAAAATGGGAAGGTTCGCGGTCACTTCGAAGTAGATTTAAATCATATTGAATTATTTAATTAAAAAATAGGTTTAAATCTATATATATATATATATATATATATATATATATATATATATATATATATATATATATATATAAATAAAAGAGCTCGTCTGTTTGTTTGTCCGCTATAGAATCATAGACTGTTTCACCCACCAGGACCAAATTCGGCACAGTTAATGTTTAGGACCCGAGAAACTTAACTCAGCGTAAACAAAATTTGGGGCTCAATTAGTTTTTTTTAAAATTAATTTTTTAATGATTTTTTGTGCCCCTAAGAGGTGAGCGTACCACCTGTGGATACAGCCCCTTCACCACAACCAGCTGCGTTAAGAGGGTTGGTCTGGGGGTGACGGGGGGGTCAAATTCCAATGCGCGGGGTTAAAGAGGGTTGGGAATAACCTTTGACCCTGGCTCCCCAGATACACACTCCTCGTCCCCCAGATAAACACAACATTCCTGGCTCTGCTTTGTGAAATCTGCAGATGATTTTGAGTACACATAACGTTTGGATGCTCATATGACGTCACATTCGTTTTCATGCGGAAAGTGATGCAGACTATTTTTTTAACTGATTTTTAAACAGATGACGTTGAACGTGAAGAGCGGGAGGTTCAGCCCAGTATTTTTTTGATGGAATGCATGAAAAATTTTATATCTATATATCTACCCGGGCAACGCCTTGCAATAATGCTAGTTTTCTTTAAATGCATATTAATTTGTTAAACTCTCAGCTGAATGGTATAAACTTTGGATACTGTAAATTTGTGGTTCCTAACTTTTTTTTTCTTTTTTTTTTAAACCAGGGACCACCTTGTCCAAAGAAAAAAAAAATCTAAGGGGAACCTCTTCCAACTAATTTCTGAATAAACAAGCTGTTTGTGATTAACAACCAGGGTCGCTCCCATAGGTGAGGTGACCGCCTCAGACGCCAAAATGAGACTGTGAAAATACGAAATTTTTAACGAATGACGAAGAAAATATGAATAGTTAATCTGATGTCTGACAAAATTCCTTAAAATGCATAAATCTGAACGAATATTTAGACTTTTTTTTTATAAACTAGTTGATACCGTCAAAATATGACGGCTGGATCGTAAATAAATGTGTAAATACACAAATACTCGACACGCCATTGCCAAATGTTGAAAATCATAATATTAAAAAGAGAGAAATGCACTTTGAAAAATTATTCTTGAACCCAATAAAAAGGAATAGAGTTACTCAACAGCGCGAAATAAACAATTTCCGTCAGGTTAAATTCTATATCTCACAAACATAATTGAAAATAAAAATGGCAGGCATACAGATTCCTCGGGATAAACAAATTAACGCATTTATGCGGCCTCGTGCTTGCTGAATATGTAAAGATTTAAACACGTTACTGAGCATGCGCAGAAAGCAATTTTTTTATCGCTAAGTAATAGAAATTGCGGTTACAAAAATCAAATTTGACACATCTATAGATTAAAATCTTTCGTTTAAGACCAAAATGAAGTAAATGGATCTAGCAGTTTTCTCTCACGGACTGCCCAAAGAATAGGCTTAGTAACTTTATATATATATATATATATATAACTAGTTGGTACCCGTCAAAACATGACGGCTAGGTAGTAAATAAATGCACTAATACACAAATTATACTCAACATATCATTGCCAAATGTTGAAAATCATAATAATGCGCAGAAACAAATTAATGCGTTTCAGCGGCCTCGTGCTTAGTGAGTATCTAAAGCGAGATTTAAAAATGTCACTGAGCATGCGCAGAAAGCAATTTTTTTTAATGGTAAATTATCGCCCATTAAACAGTGCGAAATAACGAAATAAACAATTTCCGTTAGGTTAAATCTTATATTTCGCAAACATAATTATCATAAAGATAAAAATGGCAGAGAGAGATCGGAATAAACGTGTTTATCATTTAAACATGCCACTGAGCATGCGCAGAAATCAAAATATAATTGTAAATTATCGCTCATTAATAGACATTGAGGTTTCAAAAACCAAATTTGACAAATCTACAGTTTACAATCTTTCGTCTAAGACCAAGATGAAGTAAATGGATGCAGTAGTTTTCTCTCACGGACTGCCCAAAAAGTCGGCTTAGCAACTTAAATATATAGATTGCTGAATCTGAGATTATGAGAAATAAATTTTGAATGCGTATTTCCAAACGTAGCTGTAACTCTAAGAATTCTACAAACAATACCTGAATCCGTAGCAGCAGTCGAATGATCTAAGAATCCTTTCTATACAAAAGATGGTACCTAAAATAACTATAGACATGCTTTTGGGTACAGTGAACGCAAGTTCTATCCAAAAACAGTTCAAAAAAGGAAAGCGAAATAAAATTCTTGCCTTTTCTGAAGTCGATTCCCGGGCTTGAAAGCTCTTTAAAGGTCGAGAAATTTTAGAGCGGGTTGTTTTTCTAAATATTTCTTTCACGCTACTACAAAATATGAAAAACCTTAATGTCACACGGACACTACACAAAAAAAAAACCCATCTAATTAAAGGTTACATTAAATTTTAGCATAATTTCTGGAAACCTAATATACAGCGCGTTTTTGTACGGCCTCTATCTATCAGTTTTCTATCAATTCTGTTTAAAAGAAGGAAAAAAAAAAACACACACCCCTCTATTGCATTCGCGCATGCGCAGAGAGTACATATTCCGCGTCACATGCAGAGCAGTTTTCTGCCAAAAAGCCTCGAAGAAGGACCGAGTCATTATTTTTATTACAAAACAAATTTATTTACTATATCTGCTTTTTTTTTAAAGTTCCGTCATTTTTAAAATTTTTGTGTGTGTTTTTTAATAAAAGAAACTTTTTAATGAATACATATTTTTCCCCAAAATGATCGTTGTTCTAAAAGTAGACCATTTCTGATAGTGATACATTCATTACTTAAGAGTCTCTCCAAAAATTTGAAGAGGCACCGTTTTGTTTAAAACTTACTTCGGGCGTTGCCGCGATGGATCGGCCCACCCTTGTAAAAACTTTATTAAAAAGTCACAAATTAACTTAAGGCTGCTGTGTACTAACCCTATTGCATTCGCTCGTCTCAATGTGAACCTATGGAGAAAATGTGTCTGTTATTTAAAGCTACATAAATGCTTATAATCCAATAAAGGAATTTGGGAGCGTTTAAAACACACTACGCCAGATTTCCCCCCCGAATAATTTGAATTTTAACATATTATTAGCATTTTTTTCAATCAAAAATGCCCGAAGGTGTAACATTTCTCTCTCTTTTATGGAGTACAATTTAATAAATGATTACAAGATTAAAAAGAACTTATTATATACCACGTTTTTAAATTTTCTGTTGAATCATATAAACTCGACAATTCTATGTATTAATAAATACTTTTTTAAAATTATTTTGATGAATTATCCCATCAACTTGAAAGAAAATGAAGTTAATAGGAAGTTAACTTGCGTTTAACTTTTCGTTCCCGTTCTGGCCGATAGATGGCTGCACCAGTCTACAAAACAAAATTAACTGAAAATAACTGATAATTAATTAAATTATGCTTAATGATGGCTAAAAGTGTTAAAAAAATGCACTGTCATCGTGTTCGGAAAGTTAGTTAAAAATCGATTGCAAGATTTGTAAGGGACAAACACACACACAAACAAACAAGAAAGGAAGTTAATAAAAAGAAGGTAAAAAAATCTTTCAAACCAAGTGAGCAATCCGTGGACACATTTTCTCAATTGGTTAACATTGAGGTGAGTGAATCCAACAGAGTAAGTACACACAGCAGCCTTGAAAACAGTGACAAATTGAACGTAAAAGATAGCAAACATAAAAGCCCGTGAAAACCTTAAAAATGCTCGAGATTTTTCAGCTTTTATTTACTTTACTGGCTGTAAAATGGCTGTGGTGCTGCGAAACGGCCGTGACTAAAAATTTTTTCGTTCCCAGTTTTAAAAACTTGTTTAAATTTGCGGTCGTTTTGAAATGATGAAACCATTTTTTTAAAATATATTTATTTATTACCATGTATTTATTAACTCGCTTTCTTGTTTGTTTGTTTGCGTGTGGGTATGTTTGTCCGGTACAAATCTTGCAATCGATTTTTAACTAACTTCCCGACTAGCTGGAGATTTGAAACTTTTGGAATAGCCCAGAACACGATGACAATGCATTTTCTGTATACTTTTAGCCATCTTTAAGCAGAATTGAATCCATTTTCAGTTAATTTTGATTTGTAGACTGGTGCAGCCATCTATCGCCCGGGACGGGAACGAAATGTTAAACACAAGTTAACTTCCAATTAACTTAATTTTCTTTCAAGTTGATGGGATAATTCATCAAAAAAATTTAAAAAATGTATTTATTAATACATAGAATCGTCAAGTTTATGATTCAACAGAAAATTTAAAAACATGGTATATAAAAAGTTATTTTTATCTTGTAATTATTATTTTTTTTTTTTACTCCTACCCTCGCTGACCGCTTCTGGAGTTCTTTCGGACCACTGATGTAAACAGACTGTTCACATGTCTATTACACGCTCAAGCATTGTTGGAAGAGTACTAGATTGGAACAGCTTTACTTCTTTACCATTTGCTTACCTGCGAGAAGATACCGTATTCTCTTTTGAGGTACTATATTATCGACACAGTTTAAATGAGAATGCCGATATGTTATCATTGTTTCTGATTGGTAAAAGTTAAAGGAAAAGGCATACACGGAAATTTTGGGATTTTCCTACAAAATTTGAAGTAATGGTCTAAACCAATAATTCGTTGAAATGTTAATCATGTGAGCTTTAGAGGCTCATATTTAAGAAAATTTTCTGAATAAATTATCCATCTCGAGGGAATTTTAAGCCTGCAGTAGAATATTTATGTCTGATTGCGGGTCAACATTAGACGAGATAGTAAATCTCGCGGAAATACGATATTTCTCTAGTGCTGCCATCTATTAGCTCTATTGTATATTATAAATCTAATGAAAGTTAAGAACATGATGTATGGAAATGCAAATATCCTGAAATCCGAGCAAAATGCCCATGTTGTATCTTAATGTATTAGTGGCAAGAACCTCGATTAGGTGAAATGACTCCAGGAGGAAAATATTCTATATGAAAGAATTCGGATGCCTTTAAAAACACCGTATATAGAAGGACTCCTCTGACTCTGAACGAAGTAAAGAACAAACTATGCTCTGTGATCGAACAGACACCGTTAAATGCGTTTGTTTGATTTCATCAACATACATACACATTTTTCTTTAAGATTCTGTCTTTTTCGAGTGAGGTCATGTCAGAAACGCCCTTCTTATCATTAGTTTCTATTACAAGTGTACTAGTTCATGGATTTCATTCAAAAACTTTTTACATGCTGTTGTTGTTTAGCTTTCAGAGCTTTGAACATAATGTTATGAGGGCTATAACAATCGGCACCCATTTTAAAGCCGAATCCGAATGGAGGTATATACCCGTGACGATCACAGAACTCGAATCAACAGCAGTCTCTGGTACCAACATCCTTCGTCCAACCTTTCATTACTTACACACATACACACACATTCTAATAAACTCTTTTTATGCAAAGAATCGAAGTTAAAATGCTGGTCATGAAAAGAAAAAACATTTCAGAACAACAAACGATTCTTTGGGGCAACAAAAAGGAGTTTTAATAATCGGAAAATGAAATTTTTGAAGTGCGAAACCCACTAAAATCTCATGTTTAAAACTATATAAAACTATATAAATACTTTTGAGGACTCTTAATTCCTGAAAAGTTGTCAAAGTAAGTCATACCAATACGAACACGAGGCTGCTGCCAATATTTAGCTCACTCCTTTCAACAACGTCATGGCTCAAAAAACGTGATTTTTTAGGAGAGTGATTTTAAAGTCTAAAAGTAGGATAAAATGTATTAAAAATAAATATTATTTCTGCTCTCTGGCGGCTAAATATTGAGCGATGATATAAGACGATTTTGCAGGGATATACTACCCTTTCAGGGCATTCTGAAAACAAGCATAACTAAAACTCGCCGATTTTCGAGATATGACGTGGTTGAAAGGCGTGAACGATTTGTTCAAATTTTTCATCCTATAATATGAGTCATCCCATAACGTCAACGTTTAACATCGCATTTGCAACATTTCGAACTCTAAATTTCCTATTTTTAGTGCTGCCATCTAGTAGTATAAATCAGAAACCGAAGTAAAAACGGACGATTTCCCCCTAGGCAAAGTTGAAAATTGAATGACTGACGAGAACGATCCTTCCTTTATTTAAGTCATCGTGTTTGGCGCTTAGCAGAACCCTAGATTTCCGTAATGACTAAATCCACTATAAGTTTTAAATTAAATTAGACTTATAAATGTTAGATAACGGGAAATAAGATCTAAAAAAAAAAAAATTCGTTTCAGTATTTTTGGTTGCCAATCATGAAAAATATTATTTAGTATAAGTATTTCTACATATACTGTTATAATTAATATTAGTCTTATTTATAATAATAAGATATAGCAGCCAAAATAAAAATACTTTTATTAATCTTTACTTATTGTAATCCGAATATTCGAAATCGAAAATTTCTCATTATGTAATGCGATTTCCTGACACTTTATTTAACTAAAAAAACATGCCAAGTTTTAAAAATAAAATTCACTTAAGGTAATTATATTCCCCAGGCGTGATCTGTTTAAAATCTTCTCAAACGAAATTAATTCTCAGTTTCCCGACACAATAAATAATAAGCATCCGTACACCTCGAAATCGTCATTACCGGTTAAATTATCAATTTTTCTCTTCTGAAGAAGGATCTTTCAGATTGCGATGGAATCTTTCGGATTCCATTACTAGTATTTTTCAATGAAAAAAGTTTTTGTACTTTTCGGTTGACAGAGCGCCTCTCGAAATGGAGCTCAAGTTGCTAAATGTGTCTTTTCTTACTAAATCGATGACGTTAACCAACTTTGTAATTGACTTTTTCCGTGTATCTCGCACCGTTTTTGAGAGATAAAAATGCTAATTCCAAAATTTGCTGATAGATGGCGTTGTAAGTTGTCTCATCGAGTAGCGCATAGCCTTTTTTACTATACCTAGACACCAACTTTATGGCTTAAGCCAGTGATTCTCAGCCTTTTTTTTTTTGTCGCGGCACACTTTTAACGATTTCCAAATTTGGCGGCACACAAAGAAAAAGATAAGTTTAAAAGTTGTTTACTTAAAACGGATAAAAACAGTTAAAAATATGACATTTAACTGTAAAAATAACAGTTTTCTTTTACAGTGTACTTTTCTTTAATTTAAGCAAACTTTACTCATAATAAAAAAGCATTATAATTTTTACTATATACATTTTAAAATTTGGCGGCACACTTTAAGAATTTGGCGGCACACAAAAGTGCCGCAGCACAGTGGTTGAGAATCACTGGCATAAGCTGTCACCGTTTAGAAGTTAAGGTGTGTGTGTGGGGGGTGGGGTTGTAACGAATATAGGTGGGAAGCCTGTAGTTAGCTAATTTCAAACCTCTAAACGATTGTCCTCGAAATTGTTAAAGTCCGTGATTGGTTTAAAATATGTCAATGCGAGTAACGCTGACGCTGATGGATTCTATGTAAACAGGCCCCTAACTGATACATAGGCCATTAAAAAGTAAGAAACCCGTGACAAAATGGCCCGTTCAAGCCACCCCCAAAGGTTTTCTGACAAAGATCGTCAAGGCATTGTTGCGCAAGTGCGAATCACTACTCTATATGCTAGTGCCCAAACGTGTGCTGAAATAATTAATGAATCAATAGTTAAACGTGTTTGTACTCTACATGATTTAAAAGTTATTCATTATCTCGGTAGAGTACCGAGGAAAGAGAAATTTGTTAGCAGAGATAACAGGCACTTGCTCTTGCTAAAACAATACATTATCGAACAACAACAATCGAAAAAAACTATTGATTTTCGGAAAAACGTATTGTGGAATATTGGGAGCAATTTTCCCCTTTTTATTATTATTACCATGTTTTTATTAACTCGCTTTCTTGTTTGTTTGTTTGTTTGTGTGTGTGTGTGTGTGTTTGTCCAGCACAAATCTTACAATCGATTTTTAACTAACTTCCCAACTAGCTAGACATTTGAAACTTTTAGAATAGCTCAGAACACGATGACAATGCATTATTTTAATACTTTTAGCCATCTTTAAGCAGTATTGAATTCATTTTCAGTTAATTTTGTTTTGTACACTGGTGCAACCATCTATCGGCCGGGACATGAACGAAAAGTTAAACGCAAGTTAACTTCCAATTAACTTCATTTTCTTTCAAGTTGATGGGATAATTCATCAAAAAATTTTAAAAAAGTATTTATTAAAACATAGAATTGTCAAGTTTATATGATTCAACAGAAAAATTTAACAACGTGGTATATAAAAAGTTCTTTTTATCTTGTAATTATTACCACGTTTTTATTAACTCTCTTTCTTGTTTGTGTGTTTGTCCAGTACAAATCTTGCAATCGATTTTTAACTAACTTCCCGACTAGCTAGACATTGGGAGATTTGAATTCATTTTCAGTTAATTTTGTTTTGTAGAATGGTGCAGCCATCTATCGACCGGGACGGGAACGAAAACTTAAACGCAAGTCCCGCTCACAATTCCCGAGCTAAACGATTGATTACGCATTTGATACCTCTTTATTACGCATTTGATCATTTTTTTTCAAGTTGATGGGATAATACATCAAAAAATTTTTTAAAAGTATTTATTAATACATAGAATTGTCAAGTTTATATGATTCAACAGAAAATTTAAAAACGTGGTATATAAAAGTTCTTTTTATCTTGTAATTATTGGACTCAGATGGCCGTAAAACAGTTTGACGTCACTTAAGGCTGCTGTGTACTAACCCTATTGGATTCGCTCACCTCAATGTTAACCTTTGGAGAAAACGTGTCTACTATTGACAGCTCCATAAATGCTGATAATCCAATAAAAATAGTATTTCAGACAGCTCGAACTTTTCTGCCCCTGGCGACACGATTCACTTTGTAAATTTCGTTCAACAAAGCAATGGATGAGCATTCTTGACCAGATTTTTTTCTGAATCATTTAAACTTTAAAATATTATTTGCATTTAAAAAAACATCCAAAATTCCCCAAGGAGTAAAATTTCTTTCTCTGTTACGGAGTACAATTTGGATAATTACAAGGTTAAAAGAACTTTTTATATACTGATCGGCGTTCGGTGGTATAGGTTTCTAAAATCACTTAATCCCTTTCTAAATCTGTCAGTTTATCTATAATCTAAATCAATAAGAATACAATAAAAAGAAATCTATGCAAAAATTTGAGAAAAAATTTAATAAAAGGTTAAAGCGCATGTTATCTCATCTAAATCTAGATCTAATCTGCCACACATAAAAAAAAGAGAGAAAAAGTTACATGACCAGCGCATGCGCGCCGAACAGCCCCGCGCATACAAGTGACGCGACTGCGAAGGAGGGCTCAAATCGCTCTAGTCGGAACATATACCATGTTTTTAAATTTTCTGGTGAATCATATCTGGTGCCATCCAAAACATACTGCTGATATTACTCGAAAATGGCTGCTATATTACGTCAGAAGAAATATTATTGTACCTCCCCAGTCTCCTGACATGAATGGTATTGAAAATTTACTGTTCATTCCAGGGCCCGATTTAGAAAATTCTTGACTATAGGCACAACTCGGGATGGGGGCCCCCTAACACTGATGTGGGCGTAACATTTCCAAAATTGACACAAAAAAAATAATCATGAATCATTGTGAAAGTACCATTTTACCAAGAATTGGCTATTTGAAGCGTAGAAGCCTAGAAAATTATCAAATGACAAACAGCGATACAACATATTAACTTCATCTTTAAAACACCAATTCAATGCAACCAGAAAACCTTATTAATCCCTTATATACACTATAACTATACATATAACTATACATATGATGAACCAATCAATCAAATTTGAAAGGATATTTAACCCTTACGTCGGCTCATCTGTCTTTATACTTTTTTTCCCCAGCACATCGGTCTCCCAGACCGCCACGCTATAAAATTAGGATATTTTCCTATTTTTATAAGTTTTTCGCAGTTATAAGTCATGAATGCAAAACTACTGCCACCCCTCATTCTTGAAAAGGGTAAATAATTAAAATAGATTATTCAACAAAAATTTCAGAATTCGATTCCTCAATCTGTGATAGTGCGAGAGAGACAAAATGTCTGGTTCGTTGTGAAACAGGAGGAATTCTTCCAACCATGTTAGCTACAACAATAAAACAAAGATCTTAGAAACAGAATGCATGCAGATTGACAGACAATCAGAACGGTTCAAGGCTTATCGGTCATACAGAAAAATTTAAATCAGTTCCAGGTTCATCGGTCCAAAAAAACGACTATGTTTTACAAATATTAAATTTACCGACAAGCTACGAGCGGGCGAAAATCTGCAATGTGTTTTAATTGAAGGTCAAGACCCGACTGAAGAACTCACAAACCCCCAACAGTCTGATCACCCCCGCCACTACCCCATCCTTCAGAACAGGTGCAATATCGGTCTCCTCCTAGACCGATAAGCCGACGTCAGGGATATAAAAAAATTGCTATTAAAAAAGGTAAAATTTAAAAAAAAATTGAATTGGGAATTCTTTTTTTTCTTCTTTTAAAATAAAAATTTTTGGGCCCCCTAGGTCCGGGCCTACCAGCAGGGCCCGATTTAGAAAATTCTTGACTATTGGCACAACTCGGGATGGGGGCCCCCTAACACTGATGTGGGCGTAACATTTCCAAAATTGACACAAAAAAAATAATCATGAATCATTGTGAAAGTACCATTTTACCAAGAATTGGCTATTTGAAGCGTAGAAGCCTAGAAAATTATCAAATGACAAACAGCGATACAACATATTAACTTCATCTTTAAAACACCAATTCAATGCAACCAGAAAACCTTATTAATCCCTTATGTTCTTTCCACTAAAATTAAATTCGAGCCCAGACGCACAAACGGGTCGGCTATATGAACTTTATTAACACATCACAAAGAACTTCGTACAAACAGCACAGAGCCAGAACACTGACGCTACTAACTCCACAGCGGAAGTATCTTAGAACGTTTACAAAACATAAAGACAGCGGTATCGTGCTGCCATCTACCGGACAAACAATCATAACATATTAAACAAATGAATAAATGAAAATACAGGAACATACTCCATGAACATAAATGAAAATACAGGAACATACTCCATGAACATACTCCCACCCTCAAGAATTTATTCTTGACAAATCGGTAGGGGGGAGAGTTTAACGATAGGCCTTTTAAAATACCCTTTAGAAGTTTTAAGGGTGACAACTCGCACCGTTCCATCTAAACCTGGATGAACTTCATTTACTCTGCCAAGAGGCCAACAGGATGGAGGTGTATTGTCTTCCTTGAGCAACACCATGTCACCTACCTTTAAATTTGATTTGGTGATATGCCATTTGTTACGATTTTGAAGAGAGCTCAGATAGTCCTGGTGCCACCTTTTCCAAAAGTTCATTTTCATTTTTTGAACAAGGTCCCAGCGAGAACGTAAGGACAGATATTGGGAGTCAACCTGCTCAGGAGGGGAAGTAATTACTTCACCTATTAAAAAATGTGAGGGAGTTAACACTTCTAAATTGTCCAATTCATCGTTGGTAGGAGACAATGGTCTTGAATTCAAAACTGCTTCAATCTGACAAAACAGAGTGGCAAATTCTTCGAAGGTTAACTTATGGTCACCAATTACTCTTTTCATATGGGACTTTACCGATTTGATACCCGATTCCCACAATCCACCAAAATGAGGACTTGCAGGAGGTATCATATGCCACTGAATAGCTTGTTGTGAGAGAAAATAACAAATGTTTTCATCCCGGTTGATACCGGACACAATTTTACACAATTCAGACATTTTCCTTTTAGCGCCACAAAAATTAGTGGCATTATCACAATGAATGTGACGGGGGGACCCTCTGCGACAACTAAACCGCTTCAAGGCAGCAATAAAAGCCTCGGAGGTCAAATCACTGACGCATTCTAGATGAATCGCCTTTGTGCTAAAGCAAATGAATAAAGCAACATAACCCTTTATACTTTTAGCACCTCTACCCCGAAATTTCAACATATTAATAGGCCCAGCAAAGTCTACCCCACAGACCGAGAATGGTGTATTAGGCATGACACGTTGTCGCGGAAGATCACCCATCAATTGATTATTGGATGCAAAACGATATCTATGACAAACAATACACTTATGAATATAACTCTTGATTAGTTTCCTAGCACCAACAATCCAATAATTCTGCAATAAAATATTCAATAACAAGGTAAGATTAGCATGCAAATAAGTTATATGAAATTGTTTTATCAAATAATCACTAAGCCTATGTTTATCAGGCAAGATGACGGGATGCTTTGCATTAAAAGGGAGAGGTGAATGTCTCAACCGACCTCCCACCCGTAACAGACCATCTTGATCCATGAAAGGATGAAGATTTTTTAGTTTACGCTTCGTCGGTAAATCTCTATTATCTTTGATACATTTTAATTCTTCAGCAAAATACACACCTTGAACATACAAGACAATTTTGTTTAAAGCTTGGCTTCTCTCCATGGCATTAATAGGAGAAACCTTACCTTTTGACTCAGTTGCTTTACCTGAATCGATCGTTCGCCTCTTACAACGGGTGATGAAGCGAACACAATAAGCTAAAACAGTAACAATCTTAGTTAGTGTAGAACAATTATCAAATAATATTTCAATTACATTGTCCGGTTTAACATTAGAAATATTTGCAGAAAATATAGAATTTTTCTTCTTTTCGATCATAACCTTAGAGTCACTAGAAAAGTCAGTCATTTGTGTCTCTACGGGCCAATTTTCTGGACTCATTGACAACCAGTCAGGCCCATGCCACCAAAGGTTACAGTCTGGTAGAGCTTTAGGTGAAACTCCTCTAGAGGCTATGTCAGCTGGGTTTTGTTTCGATGGAACGTGCCGCCAGCGTTCAGAGGGCACTAGTTCGATAATTTCGGCTGTTCTGTTGGCCACGAAGGTTTTCCACTTCCTAGGGGGAGAAGACAACCATGCCAAAACCACTCGTGAATCTGTCCAGGCGTGGAAAGTGATGGTATAATCTTTTAGAATATGTGAAATCGTAGAGACGAGTTTAGCCAACAGCCGAGCACCGTTCAGCTCCAGCCGAGGAATTGAAATTGGCTTTAGTGGAGCAACTTTAGTTTTTGATGCAAGGAGGGTCACCTTGGAATCACCATCAATATCCTTTTGTACTGCGTACAGCACCGCAGCATAGGCCAACTCTGAAGCGTCTGCAAATCCATGGATAGTTATCTCTAAGCCTCTAGTGTGGATCCATCTGGGAATTTTGATTACGGAGAGGCAATCGAACTCTCTCTGGAAATTCTTCCACCTTTCTTCGAAATTCGCCGGAAGGGGACTGTCCCATCCCAACTTTAACAACCAAAGTTGTTGGTAGAAGATTTTGATTGAAATGGTGCATGGAGACAATAATCCTAGTGGGTCGAACAGCCTAGCAGATTGAGCCAAGAACTTCCGTTTAGTAATTTCGTTCTCGAAGTAAAAATTAACTTTAAAAATAAAAGAATCAGATTTAGGATTCCAACATAATCCTAAAACCTTGGATTGCTCACCGTCCTTCAATTCGAACACTTCATTGACATTATCAGTTTTAATCACATTCAAGAGCTCCTTTGAATTAGACTGCCATTTTCTTAAATGAAAACCTCTATTTTCCAAAAGAAAAATAATTTCTTGGCATACCCTAGCAGCTTCACTTTCGTTACGTGCACCTCCCAAGAGGTCATCCATATAAAAAGAATTTTCAATGAGAGAAGCAGCCTCAGGATAAACAAGACGAGCGTCATTCGCAATTTGCTTTAAACATCGGGTTGCAAGAAAAGACGCACATTTTAGGCCATATGTAACAGTTTGCAGCTTATACTCTCGAATGGGATCGGATTTATTGTATCTCCACAGAATTCGTTGAAAAGCTTGATCAGAAGTAGACATTAATATCTGGCGATACATTTTCTCCACATCGCAACAAAATGCTATCGGGGAAAGCCTGAAATTCAATAAAGTCTCAAATAAATCGGGTTGTTGTTTAGCACCTGCACCTAGTGCATCGTTTAAAGAATTGCAGTTGCTAGTTCTACAACTTGCGTCAAAAACCACCCTTAACTTAGTAGTGGTACTACTGGGCTTTAAGATGGCGTGGTGAGGTAAGAAATATTTTTCATTAACGGCTAATTCTGAAGAGATATCCTCCGAAACCTTCATATGTCCTAGCTCTTCATATTCTTTCATAAAGGATTTATACTGTTCCTCTAAATTCGGATTTCCATTAAATTTTCTTTCCATACTCTGGAAACGAGACAATGCAACTTGATAAGAATTTCCCCACTTAACTTCTGATTTAAAAAAGGGGAGTTTCACGACAAACCGTCCGTTTTTATCGATTTCATAATTTTCACTAAAGTGTTTTTCACAGAAACCTTCTTCTTCACTTAGAACTTCTTCTTTTATTTTAAGAACCTCTTCAGTTTCCCAGAACCGTTTTAAAACTTCATCAACGTCAACATTAGCATGGATACCAACTAGGGCGTTCTTTTTCAAGCTGTTTAAAGGAATCTTGCCCGCTACAACCCAACCAAACAGTGTATTCTGGGCGATAAGAGAATTTTCGGAACCCGTAATTTGTCCGGCTTTCATAACTTCAAAAAAATAATCTACACCAATTATTATCTCTACACCTTTCGCTTCAGCGAATTCGGGATCAGCAAGTTCAATGGATTTTAAATATTCTAAATCATTAGTATTTACACAATTACTCGACAATTTTGAAGTTAATTTATTCAAAACGAAAGCTTCAATCACGAGCATACTGTTAGGATTATGCCTTGACTCCATAGATAACGTTACACTGCCTCTTGTCTTGCCAGCAGAGGAATTAGCAATTCCACAAACTGAAAACAAGGCATCTTCTCTTTTTAGATTTAATTTGTTAGCACAAGCTTCAGAAATGAACGAACATTGACTGCCACTATCTAATAGAATTGTACAATCCACCTTTCTTCCTCGTGCATCATTCACTGAAGCAATTGCAGTTGGTAGCAAACCAACAAATTTTTCCTTAGCTGCGTTCAAAGCGATGTTAGTATTAACTTGCAGTTCTGGACTATACGTTTCATTTGTAACACTCGTTGTATGGGAATCGAAAGCGAATTCGTGTAAACTAGTATGGTGGGATGATTTCTTACATACTTCACAAACAGATTTAGAAAAGCAACTTTTAATTTGATGCGAGCCTTTCAGACATCGATAACACAAGGCATTCATTCGTATGAATTCTTTTCGAGCAGAGATTGGCATAGCATTAAATTTATGACACTTCGAAATGCTATGCATTCCAGAACATTTTAAACATTTACTCGAATAATTAGATTTAACATTAGTTACGTTGTTAGTCACTTTCGTTTTTACTATGCTATGAGAAATCGAAACATCTAAATACGAACATCGGTTGTTTAAGAATTCTAAAAAGTATTCAAATGTGCGAAACTCTATTTCTGTCGTTTCTTGAGCCCATAATTTTCGGGTTTCGGAATCTACCTTGTCTAACAAGAGGTGTATTAACCACAAATCTCTTGAATTAGCTCCTTCATGCAATGCCTTTAAACCCCGAATAACTTCATCCGCAACGTCAGCAAGTTTTCTTAATTTCGCGCCATTCGGCTCGGAAAGCTTATTTTGTTCCAGAAAGGTATTGATTAAAGCGGTAGAGATATGCTTTTTATTATCATAGCGTTTCTCTATTTTTTCCCAAGCTTCATCGTAACTGGTCTCAGACACCGGTAGGTGCTTGATTAAATCAGCGGCTGATCCCGAAAGTAAACCTTTTAAATACTGGAACTTATGTATTTTTGATAACGAATCGTTATCATGCACTGTAGATTTAAATAAATCTTTAAAATTCAACCAATCTAAATAATTTCCCGTAAAGGATGGAATTGTAATTTTAGGTAACTTAACAGTTCCGTTTCCGTTATTCACATCACTTCGAACAACAACGTTCGAATTATTTTGCCGAATTTCGGCCAATGAAGTCATCGCTTCTATCTTTGTACGAATTATAACTTTAATTTCTAAATAAACATCTTCTATTTCAGAAAATTCAGATTGTTCTACTGGAAGTAATAAATCTAATTTGGAAAACTCATCAAATGCTACTTCCAGACGTTCTAACCGTACCGTCAAATCCGGTACATCAAACTGTTCTTTAGATTCTAAATAGAGTTTTAACTTCGTTAAAGAAGCCTTTTTCTGGCCTCTGGCCCTGATTATTTCTGCATTTTCCATTACGGAACTTATCAATACAAATCAAAAACTTTCTTACAACTTAAGAACAAAACAAAAATTTCCACTTATCTCAACAGTGGAATCAAAACATCTCGCCGGTGCCTCCAAATGTTCTTTCCACTAAAATTAAATTCGAGCCCAGACGCACAAACGGGTCGGCTATATGAACTTTATTAACACATCACAAAGAACTTCGTACAAACAGCACAGAGCCAGAACACTGACGCTACTAACTCCACAGCGGAAGTATCTTAGAACGTTTACAAAACATAAAGACAGCGGTATCGTGCTGCCATCTACCGGACAAACAATCATAACATATTAAACAAATGAATAAATGAAAATACAGGAACATACTCCATGAACATAAATGAAAATACAGGAACATACTCCATGAACACCTTATATGCACTATAACTATACATATAACTATACATATGATGAACCAATCAATCAAATTTGAAAGGATATTTAACCCTTACGTCGGCTCATCTGTCTTTATACTTTTTTTCCCCAGCACATCGGTCTCCCAGACCGCCACGCTATAAAATTAGGATATTTTCCTATTTTTATAAGTTTTTCGCAGTTATAAGTCATTAATGCAAAACTACTGCCACCCCTCATTCTTGAAAAGGGTAAATAATTAAAATAGATTATTCAACAAAAATTTCAGAATTCGATTCCTCAATCTGTGATAGTGCGAGAGAGACAAAATGTCTGGTTCGTTGTGAAACAGGAGGAATTCTTCCAACCATGTTAGCTACAACAATAAAACAAAGATCTTAGAAACAGAATGCATGCAGATTGACAGGCAATCAGAACGGTTCAAGGCTTATCTGTCATACAGAAAAATTTAAATCAGTTCCAGGTTCATCGGTCCAAAAAACCGACTATGTTTTACAAATATTAAATTTACCGACAAGCTACGAGCGGGCGAAAATCTGCAATGTGTTTTAATTGAAGGTCAAGACCCGACTGAAGAACTCACAAACCCCCCAACAGTCTGATCACCCCCGCCACTACCCCATCCTTCAGAACAGGTGCAATAGCGGTCTCCTCCTAGACCGATAAGCCGACGTCAGGGATATAAAAAAATTGCTATTAAAAAAGGTAAAATTAAAAAAAAAATTGAATTGGGAATTCTCTTTTTTTTTCTTCTTTTAAAATAAAAATTTTCGGGCCCCCTAGGTCCGGGCCTACCAGCAGGGCCCGATTTAGAAAATTCTTGACTATTGGCACAACTCGGGATGGGGGCCCCCTAACACTGATATGGGCGTAAAATTTCCAAAATTGACACAAAAAAATAATCATGAATCATTGGGAAAGTACCAATTTACCAATTGGATCTTTGAAGCGTAGAAGCCTAGAACATTAGCAAATAACAAAAAGCAATACATTATATTAACTTCATCATTGAAACACCAATACAATGCAACTAGAAAAACTTATTAATCCCTTATATACACTTTAACATACATATGGTGAACTAAACATCTACCTATACATATGATGAACCAATCAATCTAAATTTAAAAGATATATAAAAAAAAGTGCTATTAAAAAGGGTAAAATAAAAAAAAATTGAATTGATTTTTTTCTTTTTAGTTCTTTTAAAATAAAAATTTTAGGGGGCCCCCAACATTTATGGAAAATCAGGGCTTGCCTACCAGGCCTAATGGAAAATCAGTGCCTGGTTCATTCCGGAATCGAAAGTCCGAAAACATCCCATTACTACTGCACAGCTGAGCTAGAATTAGTAATCGAAAGTGAACGCTCAGAATATATAATGAATGAAACAGCTCAAAATACAATTTATGCGTTGAAAAAAAAAAGAATCCAAGCTATTTTGGTATTCCATACTTGATACTAATTTAGCATGAAAAGTGTGTGTGCCTAAAAAAAAAAAAACGTAAACTGGCAAATACAATTTTTTTTGTGTCTAAAATGTTATTTCTTCTGTTAGTCAAACATAATTTCCCAGATTTTTCTTCAACAAATAGTTTTTTAGATAAGATAAAAAAAACTTGGTTTGTTGTTTAATTTTCTCGGGAATTTTATTTTCTTGCAGATATATCGACAACTCACTATGTGCAAATACTTTTTGCCCCCACTGTATGTATCATTTTCCTGGTGCGTCGAAGGTGTAAATATTTGTAAAATCAAATATGGGTTTGTTTCTTTTTTTTAAGACACCGAGGGAAGTTGAGCATTTATTAAAATTTTTGTTTTGATATTGACGTCTCCATTTTTCTTTGAAACACTTCTTTCATGCAACTTTTCAAGTTTTAATTTTCACAGTTTATTAAATTCCTTCGTCTTTTTGATAAAAGAGGCAGCTTTGAATACATAATATTTAAATCAAAGCACGTAAACTTTGCAGAAATATTAATGGCGTTTTTAAATGACACATTAGCATATCTTTTATTCCTGGTTTTTTGTTCGATTAAAAGTAGATATTTAAGTAAAGCCTGCAAAACTTTTTTAAAATTTAAAATGTATGATAGCTTTTTTTAACAGTAACATTAAACAACTGGAGTAAAATTAAAATCTTTTCTTTTTCAATCAGTTTTTTATAAGACATTAAAAGATAACCTCATGCAAGATTTACTTTGAAATTTAAACATCAGAATCGAAAAACATGATTTTTTTATCAGATACTGCCATCGCAGATCTTCATTCACATTATTAAACCTCGAAAAAAATTATTTCACTGCATTTTCCTAATCACAGATTGGCAACGACAATCTCCGAATTTTTTTATGAGAAAACATTTAATTAAAGAGCACAAAAGCATATAAAAAACATTGTTTTTTTTAACTTTCTAATTTTCCGGCTAGATAATTTTTTACACGGAGTTAAATTTTCAACGTTTGCCGCTGAAAAATCCTTTTAATATTCAGTTTAAGTTAAAAGATTTTTGATAAACACTCAGTATGCATTTAAAATCGACTTTCAAAAGCAGAAAACAAGCATTCAAGAATATGACTTTCCCAATCTGTTATGAGGGGGAAAAAAGATTCCCTCTAGCTTAACACTGGGTTTGAAAATCTTGCGATGCCAACACATGTTCCTCCTTGAGTGTACCGAGTAATGCTTTGTTCACATTGCTACCGAAGCATAGCGTTCCTCCCTTTCAGCTGTGATTGTTTAGCTGTGATTGGTGATTGGTTTGACGTATCAAGTGGTGATTGTTTTCAGGTCTGTGACTCGTCAAAATTTTTATCGCCGACGATTCGGAGGCAAAGTGAGCAAGGATTTAATGCCATGCCATAACGCATGAGCTGTTATATATATATATATATATATATCCTTTGTCCAGAAAGTTCGGTGAATGTGTCTATAGTTACAATGGATTGCTGTCTTACATGAAACAACAGTTACTGTCCTTCGAAGTAATCCCCGTAGGCGGAAATGCACATGTGGGAACGGCTGTACAAGTCTTGGAAACTAATGGCGTAGTCGTCTTTAGGGATGCCCTTTAGCTGGGTCGTAGCATTACGTTGGATGTCCGAAATGTCCGAAAAACTGTGGCTCTTTAGGGCTGATTTTAATTTGGGGGACAAGAAAAGTCAGAGGGAGACAAGTCTGGGGAGTAGGGTGGGTGATTCAGGGACACAACTCGCCTGTTGACCAGGAACTGCTGCATCAGAAAGGCAGTATGTGGTGGGCATTGTCGTGAAGCAGGGGCCATTTGCCTTGCTTGGCGTACTGGGGGCGTACCCGATTGATCCGTTGCACACGTTTCTGTATACACACGTTCTGTTATCCGTTGTTCTGTATACACACGATACTGTTCTGTATACGTTGTTCTGTATACACGTTCTGTATACACACGTTCTGTATGCACACGTTTCTGTTATCCGTTGCACACGTTTCCGTAGCAGACGTTTCTGTATATCCACGTACATAGCGGCATTTAATGTGATGCCCTCAGGGAGAAATTCTTTATGAATGAGACCCTCAGAGTCGACCGCAAGCATTGTCTTGATGCGGGATTTCTCACTTCGCACCTTCTTGCTTTTTGGCGATCCTGGACCCCGCCACTCCATACTCCGTCGGGGTCGTACTTCAGTCACCAGGTCTCGTCACCCGTGACAATGGTTTTAAGGAAATTTCGGTTTCGATCCGCCATGTCGATAAAGTCACCACAGGCGTCAAGCCGCATTTGAATTTTTTTCCGGCGTCAAAGTGTGGGGCACAAGTCGAAAGCAAAGCTGGCGTTTGCCCAAATCCTGGGTTAGTATGAGGTGGGCCATCTCACGACCAATTCCCACTTCCTCCGCTATCATTCGCACTGTCATACGTCGATTCTTGGCTAACAATTCCTTCACTTTCTGCTCGTTGTCCGGGGTGCGTGCAGTTGCAGGCCGACCACTTCGGGGGGAGTCTTCAATGGTGTTCTGCCCTTCTCGGAAGCGTTTAAACCACGCATAAAAGCACTTCAAAGCGACAGCACGTTCTTCGTAAACTTTTAGCAGCATTTCATGACTCTCTTTCGCTGATTTTCCAAGTTTGAAACATAACAGCATATTCGTTCGCTGATCCATTTTGAATTTCGACCGAACGCACGACACCTTCACTCTACAATGAACTGCTAGCAAATAGAAAAAATAATTTTATAGCAAAAAATGTTTAGTATGTATCTCTCTCTCTCTCTCTCTCTCTCTCTCTTTATATATATATATATATATATATATATATATTGGATGAATTTTCTATAAATCCTTCCATCCACCACTAATAACCCTTTATGATATTCATATATATATATATATATATATATATATATATATATATATATACCGGGTGGCCATAATTAAACTGACAGTGCTCACAGTGTTCTGTAGCGCGATCTATTTGCGAGAATGACGCCACATTTTGTAGGAAGATTAAACAAGACGGGGGACGAAGGATTCCGCGAAAAAGTAAATTAGTTCCAAAAGTCACCGCTAGGGGAATATTTCGCGCTGTATAATAGAAAATAGAGTGTTAACAAATGCAAATCAATACGGAAATTACCTTTTATTTTGCATTCAAATGAGGTTCAATGTGGCTGCCGTTGTTGTGGACCACATATTGCATTCTGTGCACAGTATGCACAACAGCAGAAAGTAACATGTCTGCAGGAATCTCCCGTACAGTCCGTAATATGTTATCCTTCAACGTAGCCAGGTCCTGGACCACTCCTTGATAGACCTTGGACTTAAGGTAACCCCATAGCCAGAAGTCGCATGGGGTAAGATCAGGCGACCGAGGTGGCCATGCAGTTGGAAAGTAGCGGCTAATGACTCTTTCTGTTGTGAATTTCTGTCGTAGCAGCTGTTGCATCCGTACAGCAACGTGTGGAGGGGATCCATCTTGCATGAAAATTATTTCCCCCAGGCACTGTCTTTGCTGAAGTGCCGGAATGACAAAGCTGTTCAACATGTGGCGATATTTCTCTCCGGTAACAGAACAGGTTTCCGGTCCGGTCGGGGTAATGTTCTCATAGAAGAATGGACCTACGATAAATTCCGCTGTGAAACCACACCAAGTAGTTACCTTTGGTGAATGTAAGGGAATTTCTGTGACTGCATGTGGTGATTTGTCATTCCAAATTCGGCAGTTCTGGGTATTCACAGTTCCATGCAGGTAAAAGTGGGCCTCGTCTCCCCATAAGATTTTCAACGGCCAAGCATCATCCACCTCTATTCTGGCAAGAAAGGTGAGAGCAAAAGTCAATCGCTTATCATGGTCGGGGTACAGTAACTCCTGTACACGGCTGATCTTGTACGGATAGAAGTTGATAATCTTTCGTAAGATTTTCCATACCGTACTGTAAGGCATATCCATATTCCGAGCTAATCCACGAGCGCTAGAGGTGGCAGCAATATTGTCTGGTCCTCTGTCGACAATCGCCGTGGCAACTGCTTCGATTGTATCCTGTGGTACAGGTTTTCGTCCTCTGCCTGACTGAACCTTCAGAGAACCTGTTTTCTCAAACGTCGCAACCATTGATTTTAGCCCATTAACTGACACAGGACCGTTACCTTTACGCATTTTTTTGTGCGTTCTAAAAGCACGAAGAGCGGCTGACGCGTTGCACTGGTTGAGATAAAAGAATTTGACCGGTAACGCACGCTCGACTAAAGAAGGAGACATTGCACATAAACTTTCAATCCGATTGATTCGAAACGTAAGACATTGCCTTTTAAAACCCAAGCAGCTGGCACTGTGCCAATGGATGTAACGTGAAATTTGAATAAAGAACTTCTTCTTCTGCTCATCGTACGTGATATTGCAGATCACGAGACTTTATCGGTGTTTATGTAGATTTTACGCTTTTTTAAAAGTGTTGCCATATTGCACTTGAACTAAATAAGAAAATGTGCATAATAAAAGGTAATTTTATTCCGTATTAATTTGCATTTGTTAACACTCTATTTTCTATTACACAGCGCCAAATATTCCCCTAGCGGTGACTTTTGGAACTAATTTATTTTTTCGCGGAATCCTTCGTACCCCGTCTTGTTTAATCTTCCTACAAAATGTGGCGTCATTCTCGCAAATAGATCGCGCTACAGAACACTGTGAGCACTGTCAGTTTAATTATGGCCACCCGGTATATATAAGATGGCCATAAATTTGAAATATTCACCACAGTGCTGTTAAAACTTTTCAAAATTTCCCCCCCCCTAACTGATAAGATGGTTGCATCTCATATTTTAAATCAATTCTACCATAAAGAGTTCGGTGATAGCTATCAACAAGCCTGATAGACTCTCGGTCGTAGATTGTGTTTGGATAGATCGTCATGCTTACTCTATTGCTATATAACATGTCGTTTTTTTCTTTCCCTGTTTCACGTCGCCAAGGCACTGCCAGACTTATTTTGTTAGATATTTTGGCGAATTTGAAAAAGGCAGTAACACAGAACTTTTAAAGTGATAACATTAGCATCTTATGGCTAATAATTTTAAAACACGATGTTCTTGTTGTATTGTTTTTAATTAATAGGGGCTTCGCCCCTAGGCTCGCTACGCTCGCTTTTCGTACTGGGCATTCGGCCCCCTAATAAGATTTAATAAGGCTTATAAGGGAATATTTTACTCGTTAAAGGCCCCCTAATAAGGCTTACTCGTAAAAAAATATTTGCAATGCGGTTTCGGATGAGATAGCGTGACAAGCTTTTGACAGCGGTGGCAGCGGGAGTTACTTTTTTTTAGAATAGAGAGATTTTTACATCTTTCCTCTGTTAGGGCTAAAAGCGAGATACATAGGGGTGATTCTCGGGCAATGTAACAGCTTTCATCTCTGTACTGTTGTCACCCTTAAGCGAAGGGCTTTTCATCACTGTTGAATTATAAGCTTTAAAATTCAATTAAAAATCGAAAATTTAAGATAGAGACTTGAAATGAGAATTATATGAATAAGAAAGCTTTCAGCTTCCAGATAATGTAAATATTTTCTTTGTAAGATAAAAACTCGAGGAGCATCGATATTACATCCACATAGGGGACGATATTTCTTGAAAAACTGTTTTTCATTTTTTGATGAAAATATTAGTCTGTTTTAAAATATTTTTAAACAAATGAGGTCTAGTTTGAAAGAGAAATGTCTGTAGTCTTAGACTGTAAAAAGATCAAAATTCTACGATCATTTTTTGGCAAGTTATCGTAATCGGAAGATGAAAAAGTCAATATTTTCCCAAAAAACATAAAAGAAAAAAAACTTAAAGTCCGACGAAGATGAGACATGTCTTACTTTGGTCCCCCCATTTTTCTACACCCATTAGTATCGCTCTCGACTCCATACCTCCAGTGGTTTCGGAGGAGATAGCGTGACAAGCTTTTGACAGCGGCTGCAACGGGAGTCTTTTTTTAGAATAGAGAGAAACCATTGTTTTATTATGCGGCGAGGAACTAAAAGCTTTGCCGTAAACAGAATCTAAATTCTTTGTTTCTATTGCAGTCAGTTTATCCATTTTCATCTTCTTTTAAAACTGAATAAGTCGAGAATGAATTTCAGCGTCCCGCTAAGTAGGCACACGCCAATTTCTGATGTCCTGCCATCGTGATAGTAGCTGCTGTACTTTGGACCCTCAGGTCCGAACACCCAATACAACTATCCTCTGGCCAAATTAACCCAGATAAATATCACTAAATCTACTTAATCAAATGCACTCTTCCGTTCGCTCCTCACATGGAACATCGACTGGTTTTGAAAACAAACCAGTCATCCAAAAACGCCGTTCCGCGACTTACTATTAAACTTTAATCTCTTGTGATGTCGTGCAACATCCCATTTTTCCTCTCAACGTTCTCAGGACAATTGTGTACAAGAAGATTGAAGCTGAGACGTGAAAACCAATCACAGAGCTCAACGTATATGGCCACGTGATGAGTCAAACCAATCACAATTATGCCATCAATCTGGGCGTCAAAGGGAGAATCCGTTTGGAGGTGACTTGGAAGAGCGAACGGTCAGACAGCAGACTTGAAGGCTATAGATTGGTCAGCGTTGGAATGCTGATAAGATTGTGTTTTGAGACCAAATTGTAAATAATTTGTATATAGTGAGTTCTAATAAAGGAGATTAATTTTTATTTTAATTCGTGCCTCTGCTTATCTCAATGTCGAGTTTGAATTACTGGATCTCATGTGAGATTGTGTTGGCTTGTCGGCCACGACATGACAACTGGTGACTTTAGCGGTTGGATGGTGGTCTAGAAAAAAAGACACCGGACCTGCCACTACGTTAGGTTTTTTTCAACTGCAATGCGCTGTGGACGTGAAGGAAGTCTCGGAAAAGCGTCGACGTTCATCTACGACCAAGAAATAACTACAAGCCGGAAAGCCTAGGAGTTCACCTTGCAGCAGAGTGGAAAAGTTCTTCAAGCTGAGGTATGTCTTTTAAGTTAAATCAAGAGAGATTTGATAGGATTTGTCTAGGCGGATTGTAAGTTAAGGTTAATGCGAACATAAATTAAATTAAAAGTTCTAGGGGTACAAAAGTTCAGGATTTTGAAAATTTTTGATTAGAACTGTTTAATCTGATTTGGTTGAAAGACTTAAATGAAGTGGACATAATAAATTATTTAACTGGGCATTTAACTAAGTAATGGTCATGCAGGTTTGTGTTCGAATAAGGTAATTTTATTTGAAGCATTATACCAGAGTTTTGCTTTATTTAAGGGAAAAACTCAGTTTTGGAAAAGAAGTACACTGCATGTAATAAATTGAGAGAAATCGAAAGTGTCCATTTATTGGGGTATGAGCGTATGAAAAATACACAAGATATATATCGGTTGTTGTATTGTTCTGAATCAAGTGTATTTTTGTATTCTTTTAAAAGTTTAGCTTAGTGCTAAGGGTATTGTATTATCATTTGAAAATTAGCATATTGCTAAGGTTTATTGTGCAAGGTTAAGGTTTATAATTAATGTGGAATTTTTAATACAAGGTTTATTATTTTATTAATATCTGTTTCGATTTGAGCAGTTGCTCAGGGTATTTGGATAGATATATTAACTTGAAAATTAATATTTTGCTAATTGTTTTGATTTCGGTTTGAAGTTCAGATTTTAAAGATAATACGTAGAGTATTTTTGTGTGTTAATATCATTTTGAAACTTTATATACTAATGAGTGAATTGTGCAAATATAAATTTATTAAGTATTAAGTGCATGTTCATTGTGTTGATATCATTTTAAAGGGTTACCTGTTATTGAGTGTATTTTGAATTGATAGTAAATGTAGTGAATTTCATAATATGAAGGAGTTTTGATATTGAGGTTGAAAATTAGTATATAGATAAGTGTATTTTGTAGTGTTATTATTGAAAAATTTGGGGAATTATGACAGAACTTACCGCAATGGAGCTATTTCTAGCTAAATATAATAAAGGTGTCCTGCTGACATAGGCAGCAAAATTCGATTCGAATGTGTCGATGTCAGACAGGAAGCTAAGAATTATAAGGCAAATTCTAGGAGCGTCAGATTTTAACGAACAATTCGCGAAAAATTGTCTAGAATCAATTTTGTTGGGTATACAAAGAGAAGAGGTAAGAGAAAAAGAAGCTTGGGAAAGAGAAAAAGAAGCTTGGGGATTAGAAAAACGAAAACGAGATAGAGCGTTTGAGCTAGTGAAAATCAGAATTAAATCAGGAATTTCATCAGACCCTGAGGTTAAAATTTTAGTCGCGAGATTGTCAGAGGAATTCGAATTTGACAAAGAGTCATTTATGCGAAACCATAGGGAGACGGTAGCAAATCTAAAACAATTAAAATTTGATCTACAAAGTGAATTCGGGTATGGAGACGAAATTAGGTTACAAAAAGGTGAAGAGTTGGTAATTTTAAAAGAATTTTTGCAGACAATAAATTTTTACGAAGAGATTGCAAGTAAATCAATTGAGACGGATAGCTTTAATACAGGGTACACAGGTCCAGAAAATTCGCCTATTGTGGCTATTCGGGAAAATAAAACGGATAGGTTGTGTAGAGGGGACACAGGCCCAGAAATTTCGCGTCTTGTGGCTATTCAGGAAAAAAGAACGGATAGTGGGGTTAGCGTTGAAACAAACTTAGGTAAAAGCCGTAACGAAAACACTAATCTGATGAGTCCTGAGGAGGTTGTGAAAGCCGGAGTTTTAATCCGACTTACGGATTTCCCCCGAAAATTTGAGGGTGAGGAAAACAAGTTTCCGTTAGAAAAAACGAGTCATCCCGTTTGTAGCATGAAGGAAAGTATTGAACTAAATTACCCTACGGGTGAATTTCAGGGAAGTAAAAACCCGGAGGAGTTAAAATGGACGGGAACGGAAACAGAATTTTCGAATAGCCAAACAGAAAATTCCCTTGTGTTGACCGATTGTAGTAGACTGGGCGAAAATCAGTTGGGAGCGATTTCAGAACTAGAGTCTCTCGTGCCGATTCCAGGAAAACAGGAGTCGAGTGACGACGGCATTGAACCCGAGAGGTTTTCGTCCGTACGAGACGTTTCGCACAGTATTCAGGGGGAAATCGAGAGCAGTATCGGGAATTTAGATTTTCGCGTGGAGCAAAGGGAAAGTTCCCCCTTACGGTTTTTAGGAGAGCCAGAGAACCCACCGAGAAAGGAAAATTCAGGTTTAGGGTGGTACGTTGGACAAGATTTTAGTAATGACGAGGATATAGAGTCCCAGAACATAAAGAACGGAAATTCAATATCTGAGGGCGAGGTTGTTGGCGTACGGGAGGAGCAAAACCGGGAGACCAAAGGATCGCGTATTAGTTCGTACACTGGAAGGTTTCGAAGGTGTAGAGCTCGCGACGAATGTCAACCGAGGGAAATTGTTTAGAGAGATAGGCGAAAGCCTAGAAGTGACGCTCTTGACGACAGGAGATTTCCGTTCGAAACGGTTGAGTTGGGAGGAATCAAGTTTCAGGATATCCCCAGGAAAGGGTACCCGGGCTCGAGAATTACTACGTAGGTACGTCGTAGAAAAGAAATTGTGGATAAAGGGACGGATAAGGTTAAAAGGTTTAAGAATGAAGTGGATTGTTCCACCGGAAAGATTAAGAGGTCAAGAACGAAACCCCTGTAGTGGGAAAATTTTGGATTATGATTTAAACAGTGAGACTAACTATGACAAAGGAAGATCCCGATGTTATCCTGTTAGTTTGTTAGAGCCGCGTTTCGTGAATTCCGAGGTGGTCAAACTTTGGAATCATAAGTTGACGAAAAAGGTCAGATACAGGTGTCGTGTTGCCTGTCTTCAATTATTTATTTTTTTTGTCGAGATTCGTAAATTATTTGGGTTAGTACAAATTATTTATAAGTAATAGGTATTTGGGTGCGTTGTGTTTTTTTATTTATTTCCTTGAATACAACCCAAAGCTCTAGACAGATTTGCAACCGAACAGGTCAAACAAACTTTGCTTCTAAAACCTTCCATTAAATCAACTACACAAAAACAAAGATGACTGACTCCAATGTAACAAAATAAAATTGATTTATTTACAACCTTATCTATTTACAATTTAACTCAAAAACCGAATCACCAAATCTTCGCACACAGTTTACACATTTTACTAATCTTTTAGCATTTTCTCCTCGATTCATATCGAATGACATGTATTTAATTAAATCTACACCTTTTGGATTCAGGGAGCATAATTTATTTATTTTACCTACGGCAAAGAACTACTCTCTCTCAAAATCTATATTTAAAAAAAAAACATTGATCCCGCACTCAATCATTCAAATTTTCGATGTTGGGTCTGAACAAGACAAAATGATTAACACTCACTCAATTGGATGCTAACTGCACTGGAACACGGGTGTCGATGCTACCATCGGGCATGGGGTCTCCTTTCTTCTTTCTCGGGTAGCAGGCATTCAACATCTTTTGGCTGTCGTGGGCCTTCTTGGCTCTGTCTTGGGCCTTCTGAGTTCTGTCCTGGACATCTGTCGTGGGCACTTATCGTACGTTTCTTCCGCGCTTTTCAAAAGATGGGGGTAGTTGTCAGGCACTTGATGTCCTCAAGCTCTCTCAATCGAAAACTTTTCTAATCTCCGGGACGACTCAATAGGAACTCCAATGTGAAGGCGCAATTCTCTCCACCTCTACTCTATATTATTTATTGGCGAAGGAAGCAACCAGATTCTCATCATCAGCAAACTCTCGTATCATTATCATGAGGTTATGATACCGGGACACATCAACCGGATCTCTGCTCCGCTATACGACATATTTCTTCGGGAAACTCCCGGGCAAGCTCAACTATTCCTCGACAGTTAAAATAATAACACTTCATCACCTGCGATGCTAAGCACCGGGTAAAAGGGAAACCCGGGCTGCATACATAAGTGAATCCTCGAAAAAACTCTGTCTTCTATTTATTTATTTTTTTATAGCAATGTCCACGCCTTCTCGTGACTCCTAATCCATTCAGGAAAGCTTTTAAAAATCCACCACTTAGCCTCCATTTTCATTTCTTGGATTGGATAATCCCATAACTCATGCACGCCTTCCTTGCGTCATACAACAGACCACCCAAAGTCCAGTCCACGTGTTTTGCGGTCTACAGGCCCAATAAATTCTTTACAATAAGGGTATTTTACTTTAATGTCAAATCCTGGTGCCATCTCCTTATCTGCGTCTGCAATCACCTACCCCCTATCGCGCACCGCCGCTTTTAAATTGGCTAATGCGTAAAAGACGACTGTTCCGTCCTCTAATCAAAGGCGGCTTCCTAGCATTCTAACCGAAATGTGATGAAAACAGCCTTCGATCACTTTATCTCTCTAAAAATTTTAATTTTTCTTTAAAATCGAAAGCGCTTCATCACAACAGGATAGGTTTTTTCTGTAAGATAGATACCCTTTTCCCTATTGTAGCGGAAATGATCGTAATTTTGGTTACGCCTTTTGAAACAATTATGGCGGTTATTTCAGGGAAGGTTATTTGGTACTATTGCGCCTTGCTTGAGAATATTGGGGGAAAATTAGAGCGAGGAATTTCGTGGTTGATTCCCTCGGAGAAAATTAACAGCAGGCAAATTTTGGAAGGGAAAGAAAACATCGAAGTAATAAGGTTAAATTATCAGGACAGCGTTGTCCGAAGTCTGAATATTTCAAAATTTTAGGTTTTGAGTTGAGTGCTGTGAAAGTAATCGAGCACGAATTAGGTTTTCGCAACGCAGTTGAATCTGTAAGGAATTTTGAATACGTAAACGAAGGGAATAAGCGTCAATAAGCTGAGCAATTGCAAAATTTCCTAAGACGTAGGCGAAAGAAAACATTGGGGAATTCGGTTAAAGTAAAAATGAAGGAAATTGGGAATTTACGAGAACCCAGGGAGAAACTTTCGTGGGCAGCGGATCAGTACAAATGGGGTGTCAGTAGAAAAATTACGGTTAGATTTAAGCTGAACCGGCACGAGAGATTTAAGGTTCTCATGAAAATTTCTGAGGGTTAAATGCATTTGCATTAAATTTGGTTATGAGGGTAGTTACATAACTTAAGGTATAAATTGTAAAATTATGTTGATGAAATGTATTAAATTGAGTATGAATACATAATTTAAGAAATAATGTTATTAATCTATTGCGATGAAGTGGATTACTTTAGGTATGATGGCAAATTCATAACCTAAGAAAATAAATGTAGTAATCTATTGTGATGAATGTTAGCAATTAAGCTTTTAATTTGTTTGTTTATACATAAGTAAGATGGCCAACTATTTTTGATTAATGAATCATGGAAAGTTATTTAAAGATTTGTATTGTGTTCCACAGAGAAAATTTATTGAGGTTTTTTTGTGTGTATTATGTCCAACTGTGTGACTAATATGTATAGACGGTTGTGTATATTGTTGTGTTTTTAGTTCAAGTTGAACTGATAGGTGAAGATCCTGGTAAATTGTGTAGATTCTATGTTATATGAATCTAAGTTACTAATTGTTGGTCAAGTAATATTATGTAAATTATTGAAATTGGAATATCTAGTGTACTGGAAGTAAAATATTTAAATATGTAGTGAAATGAGGTTTCGGTTCTAGGTATTGTTAATGTATTAAAGATAATGACAACTTCCATGTGATGACGGGGTATTGTTCGAAAGAAATGACCCGCACTCATAATGAGTGAATGTGTATGTCTGGATCCGTTATTTCTTTGATGAATAAATCAGAAAATGAAATTTGGGGTTGGAACCCTTTTTAATGATGAAGAATTTAACATTGTGAAAAATTTTGTTCGGATCCATTTTTCTTGATGAAAGTAATTTCTTTAGTTGTTTTGTTTGATATTCAATTCGAGTTTAGATAATTGATTAAATTAAATGTTACGTTGAGTCAGTTTTGGGGGCCAACGATTAAATGGAAGAAATTAAAATACTTTTTGGTAAAATAGGAAAAATTAAAATGCCCTGTAATTAACAAAAAAAAATACTGTGAGTCTTGTGACGAGCAGGTGATAAGCTTGATGTTGTGCTGATTTAAAGTTGTTACGTGCTAATATTTTATGTCCTGCATAAAGGCAGTGTCACGTGTATTGTGTATACAACATTTAAATGGACCTATCAGTATTTAATCATCACCTGTTAGAGTGGCATGAGTGGCATGAGTCTCATTCTAAGAGTAATAGGTTTTGAATTAAACAGACTATATTTAAATGTGTTATTTAGGTAAACTGGTTATATTTTAAATAGCAGTAAGGATTTATGTTGTAGTCATAGTTTATGTGAGTGGGCCATTTATGTCTAAGCCAATGTATTCAGGTTTTGTATACGAAGAGGTGACACATAGTGGTTTTTGAGTGCTTATTCTATTGTAGTGAAAAGTACTATTTTAAAGGTTCATTTTAAGTTCAGTGACAAGGACTGAAAATTTGGCATGTAACTAAGACTTGGAGTGTTTACATTGTTTTTTTAAGTTTGACATAAGTATTTACGGTTAAGTGGTTGTATTGTTGTATCTAAGAGATTTATGTAATTAATTTCATGAAATGGGTACGGTATCATGTACTCAGTAACGACACGTGCTAAATCTTGAGTGGTTGTTGTGTATCAAGTGAAATATGTATACCCAATAAAAAAGATAAAAAAATTGTAATTCCAAAACTGAGTACGCGTAATTATGACTTTTAACGTAATGAGTGACACCGGAACTACTTAATGCTTGGCAGGAAATTTAAGAGTGGGAAGATAGATTCCCTCGCGCATAAATCTCTCTGGAAAACTTAAGAGAACACAATCTCATATCTGAATATTGAATTAATTATCCGAACTTTGGATATCCCAAAGAAGATCTTTCGACTATCTTAGGGGGAGGGAGTTGTGATGTCGTGCAACATCCCATTTTTCCTCTCAACATTCTCAGGACAATTGTGTACACGAAGACTGAAGCTGAGACGTGAAAATCAATCACAGAGCTCAACGTATATGGCCACGTGATAAGTCAAACGAATCACAATTATGCGATCAATCTCGGCGTCAAAGGGAGAATCCGTTTGGAGGTGACTTGGAAGAGCGAACGGTCAGACAGCAGACTTGAAGGCTATAGATTGGTCAGCGTTGGAATGCTGATAAGATTGTGTTTTGAGACCAAATTGTAAATAATTTGTATATAGTGAGTTCTAATAAAGGACCTTAATTTTTATTTTAATTCGTGCCTCTGCTTATCTCAATGTCGAGTTTGAATTACTGGATCTCATGTGAGTTTGTGTTGGCTTGTTGTCGGCCACGACATGACAATCTCTTTACTGCAAATCCATTATATTATTACTCACTGAATGGCAACGCCGATCACCACCACCATACTCACACTTAGGCATCAAAACTCACCCCTCGAAAGAATTTTTCAACATCTATAATTATTTATTTTACAAGTAATACTTACAGGGCCCGATTATGAACGCTGGGGGCCCCTGGGCAGATGCTATTTGGGGGCCCCCTCTTACGGACATTTATAAAAATACATACTATTAGAAGTACTAGGTGCATACACCAAGGTGGTTTTGGGGCCCCCTAGCATCAGAGGGCCCTGGGCAAAGTCCCGATTTGCCCATGCGATAAAAAGGCCCTGAATACTTATGAAAATTCCAAGAGTAACTTAAATTGGAACATCTTTCTATATAAAAATGAATGTTTGTTTGTTTGTTTGTTTGTTCGTATTTTATGCGCTGCCGTACCGTTCATCGGATTGCGATGAAACTTGGTCAACTTATTGCTTGAACTTGCGTGATGGTTATAAATTATTTTCATTCCTCTACGACGTTCCATTCCAGAATTATGTTAGAAGTATCAATGGATATTGAAAATCGCCAAAACAAATTGCCAAATTTCCCCGGATATTTTTGTTCAAAGCCATTGTAACATTTGATTGTTGCCAATTAAATTATAACATTTCCGTAAAAATAAATAGATATGAATTAAAAACGTGATTTATTCATATATTGGCGCATGCAAAAATGAATTTGATATCTTGTTTTCATGTACGTGGCAACGCCGGAATGTTTCTTTTTAAAAATGAAAATATAAGGATGGAAAGTCATTCATTTTCAATGAATGTGTTATCTATCCATTTCATGAATTGAAACTATCCCAAGCTACCTGTTCAAACTCAAATATACTGCAGGACACGTTGACTTAGCTAGAAACACGTGCGTTTAGCCTTGACGAGATGATTTATATAACTGAAGTGGCATTGAAACATAGCAGATGATTTAGTTTTGAGAAAGAATTACAATCATGAAATACGTGTATATTATAATTAAGAAAGTCTGAAAGTGGCATTGAAACGTAGCAGACGATTTAGGGAACTAGTATAATATCCCCCCCCCAATGGCGATTTTGGCGATTTTTTTTGTCTCCAAGCAGAACGCGTGTCTTTGAAACGGGAAATTCCTGAAAGTCCCAAAAATACGCATTTTTTATACTGTACAACCACAGAAAAGCACAAAAGACACATAAATACAAAAAATAAAAGCTGAAAAATAATAAGAAATTTATTAAGTGTGCGGGGGGGGGGGGGACTGGCCCCCCCAAACCCCCCGCGACAAAAAGTCAGTATAGTGCAACTAATAATAATTCATTTAAATAAACATAAAATACATCTTGGTTAAATATATATTTCTTGATTAAAAATAAATTAAAGCACAAATACAATAGAAAAAATACATGTTGGCAATAGAATTAAAAAAAAAAGTATCTATACCGAAATTTTGTACTCCTCCCAGTTAATTTTCGAAACGATTTCAATAAATTTATTAAAACAATCTACATTTGCCGCTAAACATGATTTCCGAAACATGTACATCGCTAGGTAGAATTTAAAATCTGCCTTACGATTGTAACCACGAACCATGCCGAAAAGATTTCTCAGTGTTACATTGCCCCCCCCCCCCCCTCTACAATGACTTTTCTACAAACAAATGTAAAACCATCAGAATAAGAACTTTTAACTTTAATCCTCATCTCTAACCCACATTTTTTGCAATTCGCGCTCTTTAACAACCCAACCTCCGGCAAAAAATTTAAAAGCAACTGTTATGTAATATTTTGACGGAGCATTACACCAAAGCAAAAACCGGCAACACAACAACCAAAACAAAGGGCGCCAGATTTGGCGAGAAATCTCTTAGGGGGAGATATCATACTTGTACCCGATTTAGTTTTGAGAAAGAATCCCGAGCATGAAATACGTGTATATACTTTTTCTATAATAATTACCAGATTTGCTGTGTTTTAATATTGAATGTGATCTCAATCCATTCAAACATTATTGATTATTTTTTTATAATAATAAATCTATTCAAACGTTATTGACTAGCTGTAAATTAATGCTTTAAAATGCCCAAAAAGAGGAGAGCGACTTTTAATCCTGCAGAAGTAAGGGGAAAATGTCAAAGATTGTTGAGAAATGAGCAATGTGATGAAAAAAAACAGAAGAGCGCGAAGCCAACAGAATTCGAAATGCAGTTAGACGCACACAAGAATCTGAAGAAAAACATTCCCAAGAGCTCGAAGGTAACAGAATTCAAATTGTAGTGATCCGAAGCAGTGAGACCGATGAAGAAACTTTTAACGCGTCGAACATACGATTGTCTTCGAGCTTCAACATCGAAAGGACAGGAAAGCGATGAACAACGACAGTACCAACAACAAACTAATGCTATTTGCTACCACAAAAGAATTTTAGCGTAAACTGTAGAACATCATAAGATGAGGCTAATCATTGAAAAAAATAATAAGAGAAACTGAATCCCGAGAGAAGCCGGGTAATACATCTAGTTAATTATAAATATCCCCACCCTTATTTAAAGGAGTCCTGTGTAACACTCGGCTTTCGTCCAATTTTTTCCCTTTTTTTAATTAACATAATATTACAATGATATGTATCCAGCTCGGATACCAACATCAACATATTTTACAAACAGGTTTCCATAAGGACTTATACAAGTAAATTAAAGTCAAAGGAAATTAACAAAGCAATACTTAATATGAATTAATTAAATAAACATAAAGAATTTATAATAATTGTAACTACTATCTTATCTAATAAAATTTACCAAAGTGACTTTCATTTGTCTCATTATTATATATTAATCATTTCTACATACTTTGTTACTCGGTACCATTTGCTGTATTCAAACTGTTGAACCAAGGCTCCGGAAGCTAGAGCGAAAGTTCCACGTTACCCTGTCATGTCTTCCAATATATTTTCATAAAAGCTAACCTCCGAACTTCATCTTAAACTAATTAGCTAATATTATTTATTATTTTTACAGATAAAGTAACCCCTAGTTCTTTATTATAATTATTTTAACTCATTTATTTATTTAATAATTATAACTTAACTCTAAATTTATTAACTTTACGGCTCTCTACGATTTACACATCTGCACCGCAGCAACACTAATTATTTTGTTGTTACATCATTGGCCATTAGTCTGTTAAATACTGGCATCTTTTAATATTTTATATGTTTGGTATTGGTTCTACAATAGAGTACCAAATTGTAGCTAGCTTCCAATCTGCACGTAAGTTCATTTTGCATATTTTTAATACCTTACTTATATGAATGTTTCTTGTATCCTATCAATGTTACATTTTATATTGCGCGATTTAATCCTTCAAAGCAGAAGGTCACGTATCCTTACATCTTGCATTATATAATTACTGTGCCAAACTATTGATCATGTTGCTTATTTTCTTTCCTTTTTTTCCCACAATTATTTACATTCTATACTGTAAAGTATGTTCTATTTAATTTATATTGTCGAACATTTAAGTACAATATACTTTGGCTTACAATGTTATTTGAACATATATACGGTATGTTTTAGATTATGTATCACAATATATATATATTATATTAATACACTTCGTAAACTTTTACACAAATATATGTGTCGTATGCATGCTTCATTTTGAGTTTACCTTATGCCATATAGCTTGTCAATAAATATTGTATACATTACTTTGATTCGTTTCTACTGTTGGAACATCACGACCACCCTTTACTACGGAACTGAGTGTTTTTTATGATAATCGAACTTTAAATTTTATTTATTTATTTATTAACATGTTTTTATTTACTCGCTTTCTTGTTTGTTTGTGTGTGTGTTTGTCCAGTACAAATCTTGCAATAGATTTTTAACTAACTTCCCGACTAGCTAGACATTTGAAACTTTTAGAATAGCTCAGAACACGATGAAAATGCATTTTTAAATACTTTTAGCCATCTTTAAGCAGAATTGAAATCATTTTCAGTTAATTTTGTTTTGTAGACTGGTGCAGCCCTCTATCGGCCCGGACGGGAGCGAAAAGTTAAACGCACGTTAACTTCCATTTAGCTTCATTTTTCTTTCAAGTTGATGGGATAATTCACCAAACAAATTTTAAAAAAGTATTTATTAATGCACAGAATTGTCAAGTTTATATGATTCAACAGAAAATTTGAAAAACATGGTATATAAAAAGATCTTTCTATCTTGTAATTATTAATACATTTTATTCTACTTTTTAACTATAAGATCAGTCTTTTGAAAAATCACGTTTTTTGAGATATGACATTGTTGAAAGGACTGAGCGATATGTCAAATTTAAAATCTCAGAGGTTAGAGTTCGCTTTCACGGCTTCTTCTTGAAAAGAGAATCGAATGCAGCTGCTAGATCCCGAAGAAACAGAATCTTTTCTTTACACGAAAAGAGTGAACTTTTTTTTCCTGGTTACTACTCTGAGAGAAGTTCAAGACTTTCGGTTGATACAGTGAATGCCATAAAATGAGTTTTACCGCTGCCTAAGATGAAACAACGGGAAGGAACTAGCTGGAGGGCAAAGGCATGGTTAGAATCCTTTTGCAATTTGGGCGTCGGTTTCAGCAGCAGAAAATTTCGTTTCCTGGAGTGTTGAGGAAAATTTAACCTGGAATTAAACATATTTCTTCCTCCTGGGGTATAGGATATATGCCACGATATATGTGGGTATATTTGTATGTATATACATAAATATACACTCACAGAAACTCAATTTGTGTGTGTGAATATATATATATATATATATATATATATATATATATATATATATATATATACACTAGTTGAATACATGTGCTTCGCTACGGACTACATTCAAACTAAATAAAACGGTCAATGTATGCAATTAATGCCATAAATAAATAAATATATATATATATATATATATATATACCGGGTTGGCAAAAGTCCGTATAAACTTTAAAAATTCATAAAAACGGGAAAACAACCAAAATAAAAGAAGGTTTTCAGGGTTAGCATCGCTAGGTCACGGGATTTTTTTTAAGACAGGAAAAAATAACTAAAAAAAAAACCAGCCAACATGTGGCGCTGGTACGAACGAATTCTGTAGAAATATGTAAATGAGACGGTTAAGAACGTGCGCTCCTAATCCACAACCAGTTCACCGTTGTTCCGCGATCCGCCGAGAGGTGTCATGTATACATCTGGAACTGCTGCACTCTGCCGTTGCTGGATTTCTCAGTAGCCTGCAATATCCCCTTATCCCCTGTGGTGGGGGTCATGTAGAACACCTACTGCTGTAATAAACGATTTAGAAACATTCTTTTCGTTATTTGCGTATATATATTTTTTTACTTGTGTAAGTTAGCGCCACCTGTCGGCTGTTTTTTGAGTTATTTTTTTTTCCTGTCTCAAAAAAATTTCCGTGACCTAGCGATGCTAACCCTGAAAACCTTTTTTAATTTTGGTTATTTTTCCAATTTTTATGATTTTTTAAAGTTTATACGGACTTTTTGCCCACCCGGTATATATATCTAATATATAAAAATGAATGTTTGTCTCTCTCTAATTGTATAGAAATCCACAGTTTAGGAGCAACGATCGTGAAATTCTACACACAGGCGTCTTTAAAAACAGCCGAGGGTCTGAAGAACTTCAAAAATCGAAATTAATTACCGTTGATTTTTAATTAATAAAAAACCAACAATTTTGAAACTAAATGTAAGCTGTTACACTTTGTGGAATCACCCCTTTGAATATGGCGTCCACGTTAGGGTTAGCTGGCAAACAGCGAGCGAAAAGATAAAAATAAATAAAATCAAAAAGTTTCAAGTTATATATTAAACCAGAATAATAAATGAAAATAATAATCTTTCAAGTCAGATTTTATACTCTAAAATAAATCGGATCCAACGGCATATTGACACTATCACACGCGATGGAAAATTCGAATCAACCACGCTAAGTGTCACGAGATCTTTTTTAATCGCTACTGCAACCCCCCTCGCTTATGTCTTTGTGTCTATTGAAGAGTTAAAGACTAAGCTTCTATCCTGCTAACTTATTTCTGACTTAAAACTCCTCTCACTCCATAAATACATGTATATTCACCAACCCATAGCAACTTTCCAGTAATCTTAGTCCAATATTTTCCTATTTACTCAATAAAGCAACATGTCATGGTGGCGCATTCGGTAAAAGCGTTCATTTACTACTCTACACGACGCGGGTTCGAATACGGAACGTACAAATTTTGCTAAACCTGTATTTTCAGCTTTTTTATTTCAGCTTTTATTTTATTATTTTTTAAATTATTATTATTATTATTTTTATTTATTATTTTTAAAAAATTATTTTTATTTTATTTTATTATTTTTAAAAATTATTATTTTTATTTTATTTTATTTTTCATATTATTAATGTGTATAACATTTCGTATACTTTTTTTTCTATGTTATTTATAATGTGTTTAGTTTTTTAATGGATTTTGGTAGGTTTATTATAAATTTATATATTTTATGTTTTACTTTTCAGGATTTTTTTGTCCAATGATAAAGGCTAAATCTTTTCTATGTTATTTATACTGTATTTAGTTTTTAAATTGATTTTGGTTAACAAACATTCGACAATTTGACATTTTTACTTTTCAGCTTTATTTTTCAAAATTCTTTACTTTCCTAAAGACAATTTGACATTTTTCCTTTTCAGCTTTCAGTGGTTTATTATAAATGTATATATTTTATGCTTTACTTTTCAGGGTTTTTTTGCTCCAATGATGAAACGCTAAATCTACCTGAATTCTGAAGAAATTATTGTAAATTTATGGTTTTTTATGTTGGGTTTTCTTTTTATTCATGCGTATAACATTTCACATGCTTTTTATTCTATGTTATTTATACTGTGTTTAGTTTTTAAATTGATTTTGGTTAACAAACATTCTTAAAATCTCTGGCAAAGCCGGATAAATTATCACCTGTGTAGGTCGATAATTTATAAATTTTAAAACTGTTACCACATGTATATTTACAGATCCACAAGAACTTTCCAATATTTTTAATTAATAAATAGTCAACAACTTTTGAAAGATGCGACTCTCGATTCACAGGCGTTCAGTAGATGGCGCCACTATTTTAAACTTTTAGTATTCCAACCATAAGACAAAAAAATATATTTTTTTAAAAATCGTAAGGCATATTTTTATAGACAAAATAATGTAGAAGAAAATATTGAAATTAAATCTAATAGGACATACTAAAAAATATAGTACAGTTTGAGGAACATATCTTTTACTGTATTTTAATATTTTTTGGATAATGTCCAATCGTTTGCCGCATTAGCAAGAAAAAAAAGTATTTTTTTGTCTATTTCGTTGTTACTTGACGATAAATTTATTTAAAGTACCAGATAAAGAAATCACATGATCAGCGTTTAATAAATTAAATTGTAAAAGTTAATCTTTAAAAATTAACCAAAAATTAGAAAATGGAGGTAAAGATTCGAAAAGAATTTCATTTTAAAGGAATTTTTATGATCTTTTTCGTGATATAAATTTTACAACACTCAAATTATTATTTTAAATGCAAACTTGAAAAAAGTTACAAAAACAGATTAAAAATTTAATTTAAAAAAATCTAAGAAAATTTTTTCAAAAATCTTTCTTAGTGCACCCCTACATTATAAGAAGAATCGCCATGCAAAATTTCAGTCCTTTAGGTTCAGCGGTTTGGTCTGTACTTTGTATGTCAGTCAGTCAATCAGTCAGTTAGTCAGTTACGGAACTGTTTTATATATATAGATTTTTATTACTATCTTTATATCGTAACGTTAACTTCATGCTCACACATTATTTTCCTATGCTTTTTTTTATTATCTTTATAATAAGCGTAATTTTCGTATGATTTTAAACAACAATCGTTTTTAACTGGCATTCAATTGGCTGTTAAAACTTTATATTTACACCCTATTTAAAAGAAGTAGGGTGTAAATTGTAGGGTGCAAAGTTGGTAAAATCAAAATTTTGTGCAATGTATTTATTTTCTCGATTAAAAGTAGTTTTTTTCTAAAAATTAATTTATTTCGCTTGAAAAGCTAAATATTTTATGCACGCGGTTTATATTATTATTACTATCTTTATATCGTAACGTTAACTTCATGCGCGAGCATTATTTTCTTATGCTTTTTTTATTATTATCTTTATAATAGCTTTATTTTCATATGGTTTTAAACAACTATCGTTTTTATTCATATTATGTTGGTTTTTTCTTAATTAAAAATTAAGGGTAATTAATTTCGATTCCGGAAGTTCTTATCTTCATTTTCATATGCTTTTTCATTTACGAATTATTCAAATGTTGGTTAAAAAACTTTTGCGTAATTTATACATTTGTGTGTGTTTAATTATTGAAATTAATAAATTTATATTTCTGGAGAGGATGTTTCAGTTTTTAGTGGTACTATGATGAAAGGCTGAATATACCAAAATTCTGAGGAGTTTATTATGGAGAGAAAAGGAATTTAATATGTAGAGGATGTTTATAGGAGTTAAATGTGGAGAGGAGTTGAATGGTTTGCAGCCCTCAATCAAACACTTCATTTTTTAAGAGGCAACGCTGCAGTCATATCATTGTTCTATTGGAAATTTCTGCTGAACCTGTAATTGCAGCTTTTTTTTTTACCCCAATGATGAAAGGATAATTCTAGCTGAATTCTGAGGAGTTTATTATAAATTTATATATTTATAGATTTCACAAGGTTTTTTTTCTGTTATTTATACTGTGCTTAGTTTTAAATTAATTTTGGTTAACAAACATTAGAGAATTTGACAATTTTACTTTTCAGATTTTAGTATTACAATGATGAAAGGCTGAAATTATGAGACGTGTATAACATTTCACATATATTTTTTATGTTATTTATACTGTGTTAATTTTTAAATTGATTTTGGTTAACAACAAACATTCTTAAAATCCCGGGCATCGCCGGGTACTTTAGCTAGTATATATATATATATATATATATATAAGAATCCGTTACGACCTTTCCGAATAAATCACCCAGACAGCCGGACCTCCCACAGCAGGTGACCAGCGAACAGTTCTATCTATCAGCGTCAAGGTGTCTGCAAGCAAAGAATGGTGTTGCTCCTAGCCGCCGGGCCTGGGAGGACGTAAACTAATGACTATTTCGACGTGAACTAATTATTTTCAGATCAGCTGAATTATGGGAACCGAACACATGGCCTCGTGGTCAGGCGAATCACAGCCAACGGACATGACGTCACAAAATAGTGCCAGCCAACCTAAACTTGTACAGTCACGTGACCGGAAGCACGGTTGCCAACGCCGCCAAAAAAAAAATCCAGTTTTTGGACAGACTTGGTCGAGACTCTCATCCAGAGAGCACCTTTCGTCTACGTTGTCCTGGAGCGACCGACTTGATCCTGACTTATTTTTCAGAGCAGCCGCTCGAAGCTTCTCGTCCACGAATACTTCACCCTGAAGTATAGCTATCTCAGAGCATCCTGCTCTACAGGCTTCGGTTAGTTCTTCACTTCATCTAGAAGTTATCTTCATATTTCAGAGCAGCTCGCTCTATAAGCTTCCCGTGATTCTAACTGTCTTTACGAAGTTATTCTATTTTCAGAGCTGTACGCTCTAGAGGCTGTGTACCGACCTTCTAGTTCCGCTGTGACTGTACGTGCATGTTATCATCGAAATCATTTGGTTATTACGAAGGCAAAGCTCCCTCTATGTCTAGAGGTAGATCAACTCATGTGTAAATAGTGTACAAAGTTTCCGACTAAAATTTAATAACACTGTAATTTAATGTAGTAGACTGACTCTGAACATTTTTAGCTACCCGGAGTCTGAAGTTATCACAATATATATATACACTCATGGACAAATAAATTAGCGCACCAAGAAGGAGTCGTCAAAATGAAACGAAATTTTACATACGTAATGACTACAGTACTTTGATATAAGTAAATGATAAGAAAATCAAAGAAAAAGGATAATTTATTTCAGAGAAAAAGGCAAAAGAACGGAGGAGTTAATACTCCGTAGGACCCCCTCTAGCGCGAATGCACGATGCGATACGATCGGGCATTGAGTCATACAAGTTCTGTATGATGTCTTGAGACGTTTCGTTCCATATTTGCTGTAACCTTGCCTCTAGTTCGTTCAAAGTCGTGGGATGCCCAACTCGTCGTCCCAAATAATCCCAGATATGCTCGATTGGACACAAATCTGGGGATCGGGTAGGCCAAGGAAGGGTAGTAACAGTGCGGAGACAGTCTTGTGAAACCCTTGCCGTATGAGGCCGAGCATTGTCTTGTTGAAAAATGGCTCCTGGGAGCCGTTGCATGAGTGGCAACACATGTGGTTGCAGGATTTCATGAACATACCGCTGGGCTGTCATGGTGCCACGGAACAATACTACGGGTGACCGTGTATTGTAGGCAATGGCACCCCATACCATCACACCAGCTGTGGGAGCGATGTGTCGCTGTACAGCAAAGGCAGGATTGAAGCGTTCACCACGGGCTCTCCACACACGAACACGATTGTCATCACTTGCGAGATTGAATCTGGATTCGTCGCTAAAAAAGACCTGGTTCCATTCCGCTGCAGTCCAGTTTCCTCGTGCGCGGCAAAACTCCAAACGGAGGTGTCGATGGGTGGGCGTCAAGGGCAGCACACGTAATGGGCGCCGCGATACCAACTGTCCTTCAGCCAGGCGCCTTCGTATGGTTCGAGAAGACACAGATGCCCCTAGTGAAGGTGCTACCTGTGCCTGGATGGCGGCCGATGAAGCAGTTGGCTGTACGCGTGCATTTCTTACGATGTGGCGGTCTTCTCGACGACTGGTCTGTCGAGGGCGTCCTGAGCCTGGTCTTCGTGTACATGACATCTCTCGGGTCCACTGGTCCCAACACCTCCTCACAACACAATCAGAGCGGCCTAATTGACGAGCTACTCGCCTAGCTGACCACTCAGCTTCCATCATCCCGACGATTCTCCCCCTCTCAAACTACGACAACTACTACTATTGTCTTCGAACACGGCGTAATGGCATGTCTATCTCAGCTCTTCCTTTGTAAATGATTCAGCACACTCAAACAAGCTTTGGTTACCTGTTTTATACTCCACAGAGTACGATGTTCAACGCCCTCTAGCGGCTATACGTAATGCGCAATCACGCTGCATTTCTAATCATTTGCATATCTCCCCGATATGTACCTTCATTGCAAGTTTCGTTACGATCCCGCAATTATTTCTTGGTGCGCTAATTTTTTTGTCCATGAGTGTGTATATATATATATAAACACAAAACCCTTTCAAAATTCTAAATTCTTTTTAAATTTCCTTGTGGGTAGATAAATTACGTTTTACGTTTTCATTTTAAGAACAAAGGAGTTGATTTCGGCATATCCTATACGATCTCTGTAAATTTGGAGATAATCCCTCTTCGTTATATAAGTTTTTTAAGCCCTGAGAACCAGGCTCATCCAATCACTCCACTTTTGCACTGTGACATGACGAACCGTCTATGAAGTTATATAAGGGCCTGTGGTCATGTACAAGTGCGCTTCCTGTATTGTCACTTGCCCCTTGAAGACGTAATTTCTTCTTAAATAAAAATGCTTTGCTGTAATAATTCCGTTGCTGTCTTTTCTCCTGGCTACGAGTACGACTGTCTTTATTTCTGTAGCATGTCGGGTCATAAGTTCGTTTGTCTTCTCGGGGTTGACCTTACATGTTACTTACACACACACACACACACACACACACACACACATATATACATATATTTATAATAAATACAACTGTTAATGTATGCAATTAACTTGTATGTTTAAAATCTGTAAAACATACTAATTTGAATTAAATTCTTAAAAAACTTTCATCGCAATTAATCTAGTGGTTAAATTTTATCTTTTACCGTATTTTAATATTTTTTTGTTAATTTATTTCGTTGTTATGCGCGTGACGATAAATTAATTTATAGTGTCACAAAATAGAAAAGAAACTACGTGATCAGCATTTAATAAATTAAATTCTAAAAATTAATATTTAAAAGTTCACCAAAAATTAGAAAATGGAGATAAAGATTCGAAAAAGATTTCATTTGAAAGGAATTTTTATGATCTTATTTGTGATATAAATTTTATAACCCTCAAACTATTATTTTAGATGCAAGCTTTAAAGAATCTTACAAAAACAGCTTAAAAATTCAATTTAAAAAAATCTAAGAATTTTTCACAAATCGTTCTTATTGCACCCCTACACTATAAGAAGAATCGCCATGCAAAATTTCAGCCTATTAGGTCCAGCGGTTTGGTCTGTACCCTATCTGTCAGTCAGTCAGTCAGTTACGGAATTGTTTTGTATATATATACAAGATAGTTCCGTAACTGACTGACAAGCCGGTTATTGGAACTAAGCCGGCAACAAGCCGGGCTTCGCCCGTCTAGCCGGTCGGTTTAGGGACCCGCTCCCTACAACAATTATTGTCAGAGAATGGAAACACTAAAAATAACGAATAAAGGTATTTAAATTTTGTGGCGCAACAATAAATAGCGCAAAGACTATGTATATATGTGTCACACTCGATACAGCGCATACTGTATCAGTCTCGTGGTGCCATCTAGCGGACCTTAGCGCAAATAGAATCAAATATTGCATAAAAAATTGAATCAATTAATTTGAAGTGTGTATAATGTTTTTAAACCATCTTAATATTATTAAGAGAAGTAATAAGATTTTAATAAAATTTATTTTTTTTATAATAGAAATGTTTTTTGATGTTTTTAATTGCATAATCACACTTTGTTTACATCGTATGATCGGATGATCTCAAGATTAGAATCCAAATAACTCTAAAACTATTGATGTAACAGATTAAGTGTGCGCAGAAAAAATTAACAGTTTTTAAAGCTCTTTCCACATATGTAACATTTATGTACTTTCATGAAATAAAAATAGATTCATTTCGACATTTTTCAAATATGGCCGAATTTGAAAGGGAGGCTCTTCCATTTCTGGATTCACCCTTCAAAAATTGTTGGTTTTTTATTAATTAAAAATAACGGTAATAAAATTTAAAATTCGGGCTTAGAGGTGCACATGTTCAGATTCTTCACTACCCGTGTGCCAAATTTCATAGTTGTAAGTTTTATAGATTCGTCTGGAGGCAGCACATAAACATTTCCTTTTATTAGTATAGATATATATACAGTGAAACTTGTCTTGCCGGCCACCCCTCAAAACGGCCACTGTTTTACCGAACCATTACTAATTGCCATAGAGAAGTTCACCCTCAAAACGACCACTTATTTTCAGAACATGACCGGTCAACATAGAGAAGCTTCACTGTATATGTATATAGTGAAACTTCTCCAGACGGCCATCCTACAAAATGGCTACTTTTTTTCGGAACCATGACTGACCACCTTAGAGAAATTTAACTGTATATATGTATATTTACAATCTCTTCCCAGCCTGAATTAGATGAGATGTCTAAACAACTATGTTCGGCATTTTCCCACATATTCATGCAATCCCCAACTTTTACCACCTTTGAAATACACCTGACAAATCTGGCGTCATCTCTTAGAGGGTTGTTATAATCAATCACCCCAAAATACTGTATGGTATTCTGTTATTTAAATGGCGTGCTCTAAGCAAAATTCAACGTTCAACATTTTTGCAGACTTAGACTGAATATGCTGCTAAAAGTCGGAGTTGTTTTTATTAAACCGGCCCCAGCATATTATGAGTATTTTTAATTACATTTTATAGTTTCATAATCATTAAGTTTAGGCGGAAAATACCAAATTTAATTTAAATTTCAATGCTGCCATCTGTCGGCTGAAAGAGGAATTTTTCTATCATATCAAAACTATTTTGCTTTCAGAAAAAAAAAGCCATGTGGGTGGTGCCATCTAAATAAATCGACGATGAAAATAAAAATTTTGCAAATATTTGGAAAGGCAGAAAATCAACCATAAACGTTATCCTGAAAATCCTTTTTTAACGAATACAGAAAAGTTAGATCTTATTAAATACAAGAGAAAGAGAACATTTTATAGACCATGTTTTTAAATTTTCTGTTGAATCATATAAACTTGACAATTCTATGTATTAATAAATACTTAAAAAAAAATTTTTGATGAATTATCCCATCAACTTGAAAGAAAATTAAGTTAATTGGAAGTTAACTTTCGTTTAACCTTTCGTTCCCGTTCCGGCCAATAGATGGCTGCACCAGTCTACAAAACAAAATTAACTGAAAATAACTGAAAATGAATTTAATTCTGCTTAAAGATGGCTAAAAGTATTAAAATAATGCATTGTCATCGTGTTCTGAGCTATTCTAAGAGTCTCAATTGTCTAGCTAGTCGGGAAGTTAGTTAAAAATCGATTGCAAAATTTGTACGGGACAAATACACAAACACACAAACAAACAAGAAAGCGAGTTAATAAAAACATGGTAATAAAAATAATGAGAGTTAATCCAATCAGATTCTAGAGGTTAAATTTGCACGAACCAGTTGATGTACTGAATTAAATTAGCTCAAACTATCATAACGGTAGAACACAGAAACTAGTTTGAATCATTCACACACTTCGAATAACGGGTTACACGACGGGAGCGCGGGACATCTAGTCGTACCACCAAAACAATATCTACAAAATCGAAACTGCCTCATCAAAACGGCGACGAAATTTTGCATCTGCCTTTTTTTCTTCGCAACGAATCTAACTAGCAGAGCCATCAATCTCTCGCCAAGTTGAATTCCGAAGGCAGCCGCAATCATCCCAGCTTGAGCGCGTTACCAAAATAACGTATTTGAAGGATCATCAAAAAACGAAGTTCATTTATCAAGCAGGGAGCTATTAACATCTCACGGTCGATCTATGGCGTTTCAGTAATTACCAGGGACTCGGGGAAAAGTTTTCAAAGATTTCATTGAAATTAAACGGATTCAGAAATAGTAGTAGTACATTCGAAACGAAATTTTAAACCCGCGAATTCCGGTGATGATTAATTTGCTCCCTTCGGATGATTGATGAATTTGCGGTTTAGAAGTGGATAGAAATAAATGGGGAGCAGTTTATGTTTGATGTATTTTCTGTAAAATCTCGCTGGTAACCCCAGAGAGTATCAACAGTGAAATTACGTTTTTCTTCAGTTTTTAATTAAAAAAAAATTATTTTTAATTTAAAATTTACTTTTTAAAAATTTATTTATATTTATATTATATTATTTATTTATTTACTTAATACAAATGGCTGGGAAAGTATTGCGGTACCCTAATTACAACATTTGACAGTGTTGCTTTTCGAAAAGCACAGCTCAATATTTTATTATAAATATTTTCATATGTCATACTAGGAGTTCGCCTTTTATGGAATGAACCCAAAACTGGTGTGCACTAGCGATATATTTATTACCATGTTTTTTTAACTTGCCTTCTTGTTTGTTTGTGTGTATGTCTCTTACAAATCTTGCAATCGATTTTTAACTAACTTCCCGACTAGCTAGACATTTGAAACTTTTAGAATAGCTCAGAACACGATGACAATGCATTTTTAAAATACTTTTAGCCATCTTTAAGCATGATTAAATTCATTTTCAGTTATTTTCAGTTAATTTTGTTTTGTAGACTGGTGCAGCCATCTATCGACCGGAACAGGAACGAAAAGTTAAATGCAAGCTAACTTTCGATTAACTTCATTTTATTTCAAGTTGATGGGATAATTCATCAAAAAAATTTCAAAAAAGTATTTATTAATATATAGAATTGTCAAGTTTATATGATTCAGAAAATTTAAAAACATGGTATATTAAAAGTTCTTTTTATCTTGTAATTATTATGTTAAGGTTCTCCTGCAATGAGAAGAAACGTAGTTAAAACAATTTTCACTACAATCAGTCTTGGAGATGCCGGATTATATCTATTTTAGACCCATAATTTCGGTTAGCAAACATTTGGCGATTTTTTTAAAAGGTGCTGTGCTTTTATCCTTAGAGCAAAAATGGAATTCAGAGATTGCAGATGTTGCAAAAATCCTTCAGGAAGGTATTAAAGCAGAACCTGCAGCTAAACTATAATGCACCAGCTTTTAATCCTATTTCATTCTCATTCATCGTCACATTGAGCAAAAAGATGTGTTCATTTCAATTGCTGCTGACACCATCTGTAGGCTGTAGGATGAATCTGTTATTTACAGGAAACGATTCAATATTCAGAAAAAAAGAAACATTTCAGACCTGGTCCAAAAATGGCTGAGGAATACGGCTCTTGCTACACAAGGGTTGGATTCCGACTTAGACAGGCGCCACCATAGTTTTGACCAAGCACATCCAGGGGCGACACCTGGTGGGTTAGTACCCTTTTTTCGTCCACATACCAGTTGGAATGACTTTCCGGCCTACGGATTCAACGTATCCATACCCAGCGTAGACCTACAGGCATTGAGTTTTGCTCGTCGACATTCGAAGTGCGCTCCTGCCGTCCGAATTCCAACGAGTTACAACCAGTGGCGTAGCAAAAGGGGGGCAAGGGGGTCTATCATGCCCCGGGCGCCACTCGCAGAGGGGCGCCAATGTAAGATCCATATATTATATTACTATGTTTTCGAGGTGGATGCCAATATAAGGTCTATATATTATATTACTATATGTTTTTCAGTGGAGATCCCCAATATAAGGTCTATATATTATATTACTATATGTTTTTCGGGAAGGGCGCCAATATAAGGTATATATATTATATTACTATATTATTTTGTGGGGGGGCGCCAATATAAGGTCTATATATTATATTACTATATGTTTTTAGGGGAGGGCACGAACATAAGGTCTATATATTATGTTGCTATATGCTTTTCAGGGGGGGGGAGTGCCAATATAAGTTCTATATGTTATGTTATTATATGTTTATCGAGGGCGCCAATATAGGGTCTATATATTATATTACTATATGTTTTTCAGGGGGGGGGGCGCGCCACAAAGGTATCGTGCCCCGAGCGCCAGTTATGCTCGCTACGCCACTGGTTACAACTAGGCCTAACGAAAATTATTTAAAAAAAGAGAGGTCATGCTCGAAACTAGAATAGACTGAAAGAAAGGAAAGTTTTGTTATAAAGACATTCATGTAGTATGTCTGTCACAATTCATGTCTTTATAACTGTCTTTATGACTGTAATGTACATGCATAATGTCTAGAAAGAATTATTGCCACTAAGGGCGATCTACACCAAAACTAGTAGCTGTGGCCCTTTCTGCGCACACGCGAGATGCATTTTGAGTAGCTTGGCGCAGTCCAAGGCGAACTACCTTATCTTCTCAAAAACCTACGGAGAGCATGGCGGAGTAGGCTTAGGTAAAAATAATGTTTCTGATCATGTTGTAACTGTTTCTTTCTATTTTGTCACTAATAAATTTATATTTAGGCTCCTTACTTTTGTAGTTTATGTTCGCCTTAGTTGTCATAATAATTAATTTAATTCCATCTTCTATACTCAACTATGAATTTATTCCTTTTGCAACACGTGGGTCGAGCCATAATGCGGATATTAAGAATTCTTAACTTTCATCTCTAATGTAACTATAAAGCATATCATAGGTAATCTCTGAGACAATTGAACCTCGATTATTGGAGTAATTAATTCATCTATATAATTTACAATATTAACTCTTTCATTCATAGAACACAATTGTACTTATCGCCAATTTCGGCCAGCTTAGCTTATTTCTTAATGTAACAAGTTTAGCTAAGCTTCACTCAACTTTTTCAAATGGAAACAGAAAATCTTTTTTTCTATCAGTAAAATTTTGCGTCAAGAATGAACAAAAATTATATAGATGAATTAACCTTTACCTTACGGGGCCCATTTTTCCGATTCCCTCTTTAGAACTTGAAATTTCCTACCAACTTTGTAAGATACATATATACATACATACACACACACACACACATATATAAATATATGTATACATATATATATATATATGTATGTGTATATATATATATATATATATATATATATATATATATATATATATATATATATATATATATATATATATATATATATATATATATATATATATATATATATATTTATTCATATTCATTTTTGTTCCCGTATTCTTGGGATGCATGCTATCCCACCCCGTACGGAAAAGGTTAAACGTGTATATAATATCACTATCACGTTTTCAATCTAAAACAATTCAACGTATTCACACCGAGAAATAAAAAGATCAAAGTCTAGAGAGAAAAAAAAAGTTTTTTAATGTTCTAGTAAGGAACTTTAAAAGGTTTGTGTTGCCAAGAAGTAGTGAGCATGAAAAAGTTTCCCCACACGCTTTAATAAGTAACAAAAAATAGATTGATAATGTACAGTATTACAGCAACCGACAATAGCACATTTCCTGATCAGTACAATAGAACTTTCTCACAAAACTAATCAAACGTAAAATGAACGAGAAAAATAAATTCATTCTTTCTAGTTGACAACAATTTTAATTAATATTTGATGCGACTGTAGTGGCTAGGGGCATGATGGAAAAAAGTTCCATTAATTTTGTTCGTTCATCATTAAAATCCGTAACTACACATTGATGATGTCTTAGGGCTTTTGAAATAAATATCGTTCATCTCTTATTAAAAAGTTCGGATATGATATAAAAACTTTTTTTTAATCTACATTTAAGGGGGGATATCACCTTTGCACTCGCAAAAATGCGCGGTTTTTACTACTACGCTTAATGTGTTGTCAAACAGTTAATTAGAAATTAATTCAAAGCAATTTTTAGGATGAATTGTACAACGCTTTATCTATTTAAAACAACATCAGAATTGTTGGTAGATTATTAGAAATTATTTTATGTAAAAAAATATTTTATGAATAATGAATCTTATGTCAGTGCATTGCACGCAGATTTTTTTAAAAACTATAAGAGATATATATTAAACTAGCTGAAAACCAGTGCTTCGCTACGGAGTACATTCAAAATAAATACAACGGTCAATGTATGTAATTAATGCCAAAAAATATTATATATATATATATAATAATAATAATAAATACGATGAACAATGTATACAATTGATGTAAAAAAAAAACCAAAAAATATATTTATAAAAAAATTGTAAGAGATATTTTTATAGACAAAATAATGTAGAAGAAAATATTCAAATTAAATGTAATAGGAAATATTAAAGAATATAGTACAGTTAATATAGTACAGTTTGAGGAACATAAAATCTTTTACTGTATTTTAATATTTTTTTGGATAATGTCCAATCGTCTGCCGCATTAGCAAGAAAATATTTTTTTGTCTATTTAGTTGTTATGCACGTGACGATAAATTTATTTAAAGTACCAGAAAAAGAAATCACGTGATCAGCATTTAATAAATTAAATTGTAAACATGAATCTTTAAAAATTCACCAAATAATCAGAAAATGTAGGTAAAGATTCGAAAATGATCTCATTTTAAAAGAATTTTTACGATCTTTCTCGTGATATAAATTTTATAATCCCCAAATTATTATTTTAAAAGCAAACTTAAAAAAAGTTACTAAAACAGCTTAAAAATTTAATTTTAAAAAATCTAAGTAGTATTTTTCAAAAATCTTTCTTAGTGCACCCCTACACTATAAGAAGAATCGCCATGCAAAATTTCATCTCTTTAGGTTCAGCAGTTTGGTCTGTGCGTTGTATGTCAGTGAGTCAGTGAGTCAGTCAGTTACGGAACTGTTTTATATACGTATATATATTATTTATATATATATATATATATATATATATATATATATATATATGTGTGTGTGTAAGTGTAAATAATTTAATATATAATCTCTTATAGTGTTATATCTTATTATATCCATAGGTTATACTTTAATCTACAGCTAAAATAATTATCATATTTCACAAAAATATATTTTCAGGCAAATGTATTGTAATGTACAAGAAATATCATAAAATTTTTTCACAAAAAATTACTATAAAAAAATTAGCAATATGTACTTACCTAAATTTAGGTAGAAATTATATAAACATACTAGATATACATGTATACAAAATTTTAGCAATTTTTGACCATTAGTTCTGAAGAAATAGTGCGCACAAGTTTGAAAACAATAGTTTCTAGAACAAGCCATTTAAAGTTTCCATAAATTACTTTACTTCTAACTTTATACGTTCGGCCATAAAAGCGGTTTTAATTGTAGTACCGACTTCATTTTTTAAGAAAGAGATTTCTTACATTCCATTCTTAAAAATTAAATCATAGTAAAAAATTCAGTTTTTTGAAGGTTTTGAGGTGATCTCCCCCCCCCCTCTTAACGTCATCTTCTTCTATTTTCAGATTTGAGGAAGGAGTATCGATTGAGTCAATAAATCTATTTTCATCGATTCTAACGTCGGAAATTAGAGCTCATTATTTATTCGGGCGGCTAATTAATGAAGCTTAACGAACAGAATTTCGTTTCAGGGTATGCTAAGTCTTTGCGGGGGCATTTCCTTCTAAGACTCTGACGGGATAATGAATATGTAGAAGAGTCCGTGGGACATTTGGAGATTCGAGGATAGTCATTTGAAGGAAACCTTGTGATAAATATCGAGTGGTCTTGTGACAGAGTCCGTTGTTTTTCTCAGACGGTCGCGTGAAGACAAGCAATAGGGCAACGTGACTGTTTGTTTAGTAGAGAAACAGATTTGTTTTTGGAAACACGAATAACTACGACGGAAAGTTTGTGAATTCGTGACTCTGGAATTAATACAAAAAGAGAAAGAAGAATGGAGTCTCAAGTGCAAACAAAATATACAAATACCATAAAAGCTAAATTATCACATTCAATGTTATGTTATTAACAATATGGACTAATATATATATGTATGTATAGACACACACACACACACACACACACACATATATATATATATATACCGTAGTTTTTTCTAAAAAAATAGATGAGAATACTGTGTTTTCACAAATGAAGGTGCGTATTTTTAGTACCGTGTTTTCACCCGTCACGTCACAGGGGAACAAAAAAAAAAATTGTAATTCAATAAAAATACTTTCGTAATTTAAAATATTATACTTTTTGTTATATATTAACAATTGATTCGTAAGATTCTTAAAATTTCGGTTAAGTTAAGACAAAATAATACTTAAAAAGGGGATACACCGTATCCCCGCGTACCCCTAGAAAAAAAGCCCTGTGTATATATATATATATATATATATATACCGGGTGGCCATAATTAAACTGACAGTGCTCACAGTGTTCTGTAGCGCGATCTATTTGCGAGAATGACGCCACATTTTGTAGAAAGATTAAACAAGACGGGGGACGAAGGATTCCGCGAAAAAATAAATTAGTTCCAAAAGTCACCGCTAGGGGAATATTTGGCGCTGTGTAATAGAAAATAGAGTGTTAACAAATGCAAATCAATACGGATTTACCTTTTATTTTGCATTCAAATGAGGTTTAATGTGGCTGCCGTTGTTGTGGACCGCATATTGCATTCTGTGCACAGTATGCACAACAGCAGAAAGTAACATGTCTGCAGGAATCTCCCGTACAGTCCGTGATATGTTATCCTTCAACGTAGCAAGGTCATGGACCACTCCTTGATAGACCTTGGACTTAAGGTAACCCCATAGCCAGAAGCCGCATGGGGTAAGATCAGGCGACCGAGGTGGCCATGCAGTTGGAAAGTAGCGGCTAATGACTCTTTCTGTTGTGAATTTCTGCCATAGCAGCTGTTGCACCCATACAGCAACGTGTGGAGGGGCTCCATCTTGCATGAAAATGATTTCCCCCAGGCATTGTCTTTGCTGAAGTGCCGGAATGACAAAGCTGTTCAACATGTGGCGGTATTTCTCTCCGGTAACAGAACAGGTTTCCGGTCCTGTCGGGGTAATGTTCTCATAGAAGAATGGACCTACGATAAATTCCGCTGTGAACTCACACCAAACAGTTACCTTTGGTGAATGTAAGGGAATTTCTGTGACTGCATGTGGTGATTTGTCATCCCAAATTCGGCAGTTCTAGGTATTCACAGTTCCATGGAGGTAAAAGTGGGCCTCGTCTCCCCATAAGATTTTCCACGGCCAAGCATCATCCACCTCCATTCTGGCAAGAAAGGTGAGAGCAAAAGTCAATCTCTTATCATGGTCGGGGTACAGTAACTCCTGTACACGGCTGACCTTGTACGGATAGAAGTTGAGAATCTTTCGTAAGATTTTCCATACCGTACTGTAAGGCATATCGATATTCCGAGCTAATCCACGAGCGCTAGAGGTGGCAGCAATATTGTCTGGTCCTCTGTCGACAATCGCCGTGGCAACTGCTTCGATTGTATCCTGTGGTACAGGTTTTTGTCCTCTGCCTGACTGAACCTTCAGAGAACCTGTTTTCTCAAACGTCGCAACCATTGCTTTTAGCCCATTAACTGACACAGGACCGTTACCTTTACGCATTTTTTTGTGCGTTCTAAAAGCACGAAGAGCGGTTGACGCGTTGCACTGGTTGAGGTAAAAGAATTTGACCAGTAACGCACGCTCGACTAAAGAAGGAGACATTGCACATAAACTTTCAATCCGATTGATTCGAAACGTAACACATTGCCTTTTAAAACCCAAGAAGCTGGCACTGTGCCAATGGATGTAACGTGAAATTTGAATAAAGAACTTCTTCTCCTGCTCAGCGTACGTGATACTGCAGATCACGAGACTTTATCGGTGTTTATGTAGATTTTAGGCTTTTTTAAAAGTGTTGCCATATTGCACTTGAACTAAATAAGAAAATGTGCATAATAAAAGGTAATTTTATTCCGTATGAATATGCATTTGTTAACACTCTATTTTCTATTACACAGCGCCAAATATTCCCCTAGCGGTGACTTTTGGAACTAAATTATTTTATCGCGGAATCCTTCGTTCCCCGTCTTGTTTAATCTTCCTACAAAATGTGGCGTCATTCTCGCAAATAGATCGCGTTACAGAACACTGTGAGCACTGTCAGTTTAATTATGGCCACCCGGTATATATATATATATATATATATATATACACACAGGAACCTTGATCGATCATTCCCCGAATCATCGTTTTCCCGTATGTGTCGTTTATTTCATCCAGTCCCGACGATATTTCTTTTTTATGTTCCCGCATTGATCGTTCAGTGCAATAAGTGCCTTCAATAACTATCGATCGAGGTTCTACTGTATATATATATATATATATATATACATATATATATATATATATATATATATATATATATATATATATATATATATATATATCTCACTAAAAACACCAAAATATTGCTAATGTAGCATTAAACGTTTGGAAAATAAATTTCATGTTTTTAAATACACTCATGGACAAAAAAATTTGCGCAAAAAGAAATAATTGCGGGATCGTAACGAAACTTGCAATGAAGGTACATGTCGGGGAGTTATGCAAATGATTAGAAATGCAGCGTGATTGCGCATTACGTATAGCCGGTAGAGGGCGTTGGACATCGTACTCTGTGGAGTATAAAACAGGTAACCAAAGCTTGTTTGAGTGTGCTTTATCATTTACAAAGGAAGAGCTGAGATAGACATGCCATTACGCCGTGTTCGAAGATAATATAAGCAGTTGTCGCAGTTTGAGAGGGGGAGAATCGTCGGGATGATGGAAGCTGAGTGGTCAGCTAGGCGAGTAGCTCGTCAATTAGGCCGCTCTGATTGTATTGTGAGAAGGTGTTGGGACCAGTGACCCGAGAGATGTCATGTACACGAAGACCAGGCTCAGGACGCCCTCGACAGACCAGTCGTCGAGAAGACCGCCACATCGTAAGAAATGCACGCGTACAGCCAACTGCTTCATCGGCCGCCATCCAGGCACAGGTAGCACCTTCACTAGGGGCATCTGTGTCTTCTCGAACCATACGAAGGCGCCTGGCTGAAGGACAGTTGGTATCGCGGCGCCCATTACGTGTGCTGCCCTTGACGCCCACCCATCGACGCCTCTTTTTGGAGTTTTGCTGCGCACGAGGAAACTGGACTGCAGCGGAATGGAACCAGGTCGTCTTTAGCGACGAATCCAGATTCAACCTCGGCAGTGATGACAATCGTGTTCGTGTGTGGAGAGCCCGTGGCGAACACTTCAATTCTGCCTTTGCTGTACAGCGACACATCGCTCCCACAGCTGGTGTGATGGTATGGGATGCCATTGCCTACAATACACGGCCACCCCTAGTATTGTTCCGTGGCACCATGACAGCCCAGCGGTATGTTCATGAAATCCTGCAACCACATGTGTTGCCACTCATGCAACGGCTCCCAGGAGCCATTTTTCAACAAGACAATGCTCGGCCTCATACGGCAAGGGTGTCACAAGACTGTCTCAGCACTGTTACTACCCTTCCTTGGCCTGCCCGATCCCCAGATTTGTCTCCAATTGAGCATATCTGGGATTATTTGGGACGACGAGTTGGGCATCCCACGAGTTTGAACGAACTAGAGGCAAGGTTACAGCAAATATGGAACGAAATGTCTCAAGACATCATACAGAACTTGTATGACTCAATGCCCGATCGTATCGCATCGTGCATTCGCGCTAGAGGGGGTCGTACGGAGTATTAACTCCTCCGTTCTTTTGCCTTTTTCTCTGAAATAAATTATCCTTTTTCTTTGATTTTCTTATCATTTACTTATATCAAAGTAATCATTACGTATGTTAAATTTCGTTTCATTTTGACGACTTGTTCTTGGTGCGCTAATTGTTTTGTCCATGAGTGTAATAATAAGATAAAAAGAACTTTTTATATACCATGTTTTTAAATTTTCTGTTGAATCACACAAACTTGAAAATTCTATGTATTAATACTTTTATAAAATTTTTTTGATGAATTATCCGATCACCTTGAAGGAAAATGAGGTTAATTGGAACTTAACTTGCGTTTAACTTTTCCTCCCCGTCCCGTTTCGTTCCCGTCCCCGATAGATGGCTGCACCAGTCTACAAAACAAAATTAACTGAAAATGAATTCAAATCTGCTAAACGATGGCTAAAAGTATTAAAATAATGTATTGTTATCGTGTTCTGCGCTATTCTAAAAGTTTCAAATGTCTAGCTAGTCGGGAAGTTAGTTAAAAATCGATTGCAAGATTTGTACCGGACAAACACACACATACACAAGCAAACAAGAAAGTGAATTAATAAAAAGTATGGTAAAAAATACGCATCTATAAAAAATAAATAAATAATAACTATAAAATTTAATTTTTACTATTACTTTTAATATTGTTATAATATTCATTCAACTTATTCAAACTGAAATGGCTAAAAGTTATTCTGTTACCCCGTTAACTAGCCCGTTACGCACACCAGAGGCGCTCTGTTGTCACGGGCGACAGGATGACGTTTTCGAGCACGACACACTCCGTTTCCACGAAGCCTACCCTGCACTCGAAGACAACTAGCCCGGATAACATAGCCCAGATATTGTCCTAGACGTTCTCATCTAGCCATTGTTCACAGGTAAGTACCGCCTGTGTTCGATGTTGTCCATTAAGGAGAGGCACCAGGGCATCTGCTGAATATTGTGTTTCGCAATTTCCCTCGGTTCTATTCTCTATTTCTGTTATGTCCAGTTTAATTGGTATATTGACATTTACATATTGAAAGTGTTAAAGTTGTATTTATATTGAGTTACCACAAAATATAGTGTGCATACTTATATATATATATATACACACACACACACACATATATATATATACATACACACACACACACATATATATATATATATATACATACACACACATATATATATATATACATACACACACACATATATATATATACATACACACACACACACATATATATATATATATATACATACACACACACATATATATATATATTATATATATAGGGCTAAATTTGAGTCGGAACGCGTACCGGAACGGCGTTCCGGTACCTCTCTTAATCAATAATTTGGAATACCCCCATACACACCCCAGAAAGTTACCGTTCCGGCACCTCTATTTCTAGAAACCTAGCACTGTATATATATATATATTAGAATCTACATCTATCGTTTTTCAAGGGACCTACTGAACTAAACGATAGATGCTGGAACATAACAAAGCAATATGATCGTCGGGACTGGGTGCAATAATCGACGCATACAGGAAAACGAAGATTCGGGGAACGATGGACCGAGATTTCACTGTATATATATATATATATATATATATATATATATATATATATATATATATATAAACTGGAGCCAAGGGAGCCAAGTGGTAGCGCGTTGGGCTTGTTACTAGGGCTGCGCGGTTCAAATACCTCCGAAAACTATTCAACACCTTCGTGTCTATGTCGGATAAACACATGCATATACATATATTGTATATATATATATATATATATATATATATATATATATATATATATGTGTGTGTGTGTGTGTGTGTGTGTGTGTGTGTGTGTTTGCATAGGATCACGTTAAATCCGTATATCGGAAAGCGCATCTATGAAGTCACAGAGGGTGGGCAAAGATACGATCCCGCCAGATGTCGCCCCTGAGGGTGCTCGGTCAAAATGGGGTTGGCACCAGGGGGGTGGTTTCGGTTGACCTCTTGGATGCCCTCATTAGAAGCAATCAACGATTATCGCGGATTATGTTCAAAAGTTTTCAATGTCAAGTACTCCGAATTGGCAAAGAACGTGTGATTAATTAACCCTTTCAGATGACTCATACATTTTTTTTGAAATTATAAAAACTATGACATTTGCATTTTACCACTAAATTTCAAAAAACTACATTATTTATCAATTCCGGCCTGTCTGAAATGGAATGATAAGATCCAACTTTTGATTAATTAGCCGCTTCGAATGACTAATGACCGCCGGTTTGTACTCGAGTGTCGATGAAGGAACACAAATCTCCGATATTTTTCAAAGAACTTGTTTCAAAGAACTTCTTGTGATTCCATAGAACCAATATTTTGTCCGGGGGCGATATTTAGTGACAGGCCGAAAGTGCTGAAAGAAGAGGTATTGACAAAATATCTCCGCTGTGCGCGCCTGTTGGGATTTTTAATGATGAATGAAGAGGGAATAGTGGAAATTTTCCTTTTTTACATCGTGACTGCTCTGTTTTCTATAGACTTTCCAATGACAGCAACATACTAACAGAGTGCTAATCCAGATTAAAATTCTCGAGAGAGAAATATTCTATACTGCAGAAAACTTTTCAAAATCATAGACATTGGATATATTTAGGAAACATTTTTAACGTTTGCCGTTATTGTTTTCCGTCGTTAAAAAAAAAGCGTCGGAAAGAAATCCGATATTATGGATAACTCTATTTTTTTTTTCTTTGTAGCATTTTCCCCGATATTGTCATTAACTAGAAAAATATTCAATGAAAATTCAATTATTCCAGAATATGGGATTGCGATATTGGCTAAATTTTTTTTGCATAGTTCCCGATTTATGAGAGTGAATGTGAGAGTATACAGTTAAAAAACAATATTTTTTTCAGGCACATCAGGGATATTAACCTATATTAACCGCGAACTCAATGGCTATTTTATTATGGGAGCACCGGATGATGCGCAACCTTTTTTTAACCGCGACACATTGTCTGAAAACAAAAATCAGGCTGTCGACACCAACGAATATATATATATATATATATATATATATATATATATATATATATATATATATATATATATATATATATATATATATATATATACTAGCGGCCCGTCCCGACTTTGTCCGAGTTGAACAAAATATTATACCAATAAATTTCCAGTTAATAGCAATTAAATTGTAAATCTTTTTTTACCTTAAATGTCCATTAAAAAGTGTAGTTCCAAATGTAGTTTTCTTCAATAAACCATTTAACGTTGCCAGTTTCAAAAATCCTTTTTGTATTTATCAATACCTCCTCTACTTGAATCTTAAAAATATTAAACCTTTTCCTTACGGGATAGCATATATCCGAAGCACATACTCTCGAAAAATACGGTGTGATGTCGGTAGAGATATAGTCTCGAATTCCACTTCGTTGTGACTTTCCTAACCTCTTTGCACCCAAAGAACAATTGGGTGACATTCTGGGAACGGAGTAATTGATAGTATTTGATATAAAGGATGTAGATGTAAAATATAAACAATAGAAATAAACAAAAATTAATATTCAAGCATAGACTGCTAAATCACTTTAACATAAAACATATCCTGTGAAGAAAACATTTTCAATAGAGGATAGCGCAGAAGCTTCATATCCCCATAATGAAAAAAAACAAATAAATAATCCAACAGAGATAGATAAAAATAATACAAATATAGACAAGGAACAAACAGAAATCAAGCACTATGAGCATCCACGCACCAACTGCAAGATTCTGTATAAGTGCCGGAACTGAACCATTAAACAACAGAGGTAACCGACAGGTCTCGTCATCAGGGAGCCTAACCATGTCAGTTACCTCAAGGGGAACTTTCTGAATAGGATGCAGGAAAGCCCAAAACACATCCCAAGGCCCCGAGTCCCCCAAGGAAGCAATAAGTCAAAAAGAAAATGAAAAGACAAACACAACTTACAGTATGGGCTCAACGCACCTTACATGCAAGCACACAAAATCCTAATGCAAAATAAAAGATGCGTACACACCCCAATTCCGTAAGTGACGGTTATGGCGAAACAGCAGCCAATTCTATCCTAAAAGTTACGTCATTGTAACATTACTATAGCGCCACCCCCCATTACAGCTTAACCAAATGAAAACACAAATACTATTCTAAACATCTTTAAAAATTCCTGAGTCTAAATGCCATTTTTTTAAAACTTTTAAATTGCCGAAATTTTTAGGGAAATCGTTTTTTCTTAAGTTTTCCTCGAAAATGCTACATTCCTCCAAAAAATCCCCCGCGTTGTTACATATGTTTTTTATTCTGTAAAGTTATGAGAAAAAAATATTATAATAAATTTTATAGTTTAAGTTGCTATGGAAATTGGTAAACGTAATAACCTCGAAGTTAAAATCTAACCTTTTATCATATATCCCTATTTTTATTTCTCTATTTTGAAGTTTAATTTGTAAATCCAAATAAGTCGCACAGAGATTATTATCGTTAGTCCGGTTTAAAGTTAGTTCGTTTGGGTAGATTTGATTAAGAAATTCCAAATCGTTGCAGTTAAAAATTATAAGGTCATCAATATATCTAAATCCGGTAACATTATTTGAGTTAAGAAATTTAGTTTCGTAAAAATGTAAGAATAGGTTGGCAAATGCACTAGAATAGCTATTTCCCATAGGTATACCCTTTATCTGTTTAAAGAAACATAAGCCATTAAAGAGGTAGTTTTCAATCAATCCAGTCACATTTTAATATTAAAGTACTATCTAAATAAGCATCATAAATTTCTGAACAGATAATCATTAAATTATCATGCGGAATACTGGTAAACAGGTTTTCAAAATCAAACGTGTATATGCTATCTATATTCTTACTTTTTAAAAAATGTTGGGATGTTTTTTGGGCTTACCTGCATCCTATTCAGAAAGTTCCCCTTGAGGTAACTGACATGGTTAGGCTCCCTGATGACGAGACCTGTCGGTTACCTCTGTTGTTTTATGGTTCAGTTCCGGCACTTATACAGAATCTTGCCGTTGGTGTGTGGATTCCCAGAGTGTTTGATTTCTGTTTGTTTCTTGTCTATATTTGTATTATTTTTATCTATCTCTTTTGGATTATTTATTTAAAGGATTTAGATGTAATTTAATTGTATTTAATTCCACAGGTCTACGTTCATTGACTGCATAGATTTAGAATAATTATTATGGGAGCAAATTCAAAGGGAGTACGAGTACCAAGCTCGCCATATATATATATATATATATATATATATATATATATATATATATATATATATATATATTTATATATATTTATACACACACACACACACACACACACATATATATATATATATATATATATATATATATATATATATATATATATATATATATATATATATATACAAGGTGTTTCAGTACAGCGGTTACAAACTCTCATGAGAGATGGAGAACACCTAAACGATGGGGAATCACATAGCAATACTGTAAGAGCATTTTAAAATTTTCGTGACCCTGTATTTAAATTCAAACTGTATTCAAACTGTACTCTAATTGTCTGAGAGAGATGCGGTTTGTACCAAAGGACAGTATTCGATCTCCTTTTCCAGAAAATGACCTTGACTCATTTGACCTTGAAAAATAGAAAAAATGAAATTCTAGGTGGTCTAATAGACGCCTGTGTTTTGTGTCGTGACTACTGCGCTAGGAAAGCGCTTCCGACTATGCATTGCTATGTGATTTCCCATCGTCTAGGTGTACACTATCTCTCCTGAAAGTTAGTAACCTCTGTGCTGAAACACCCTGTATATATATATATATATATATATATATATATATATATATATATATATATATATATGTATATGTGTGTGTTTGTGTGTGTATATATATATATATATGTGTGTGTGTATATATATATATATATATATATATATATATATATAACATTAAAAACCCCATACCATTTTAAAATCTAACATTATTCTAAATTCCCTTGGGCGTACGAGCTAACTTTCGTTTTCAAATCTAAGTCCTAAAAGGCCTCTATTGGAAAATATTAAATGGCTTCCTTTTTCAAACCTGCGTCATTCGAGATTTCATATAGGCTTTGCGCAGATTACATAAAACACCATGTGACTTGTCGACAACAGCAAATCCCTAATCGCTATCATGATCACATGACAAAGTTTATATAAGCCGTCGGATCAACATACATGTGCGCTTTTCGAATTTTGTAACTGTCTTGGGAAGACGTACTCTCCTCCTAATAAAGTTTGTGATGCCGTAACTTGCAGAGTTGTCCATTCTTCGAGCCACGACTACTCTTCATCCTTTGTGACATGCTGGGTGCCAGTCTTCTCTCTCCCTGGGTATCCAGATGTTACATACATGTGTGTGTGTGTATATATATGTGTGTGTGTATGTATATATATATATGTGTGTTTGTGGGTATATATATATATATATATATATACAGTAACCACCGCTTATAGTGATCAGTGGTTATAAGAATCAACCGTTTATAAGAATCAATATCGCGAAAACAAAAACAAATGCATTATTTCCATGTTAAACTTTTCGCTTTAAAGAATCAATCCACCGGTTTTAAGAATCAGTTTACACTCTTCGCTTTCCTTTCATTTTTCCAAAAAAGCCACTTAAACCCTCAAAAGGCGCGAAGTTCTTTCTTTCTTTCTTTTTTGATAAGATGGGAAGATTGATAAGATGGGATGGAATATAGTCGTAAAATTCATCCCTTTCTTTATTAGACATTACATAATAGTTTCCCCTTAAACGCTTTAGCACAACACTGTCCTATTAACTTGACCCAGGGGTATCTTTACCCGTCCGGTTCCGATTTCACTTTTCTCCACTGACAAACAAAAATAGGGACTCTTTTTTTCCCACCTTCCACATCCTGGTTGAAGCTTCCTGGACCCTGAAACACATAAATCTTCGGCGAAGTGTCCACTATCACTTAGGAAAACGTGACATTAGTAGTATTCAGGACGTTATCAAACCGTGAAACGTAAGCTAGAAGGTGAATCTTCGTATGAGACTATTAGTATTGAAAGAGGTATAAACAGCCTCGTGAAAACTTCATTACGTCAAGCTACCATAGAAAACTTTTTCGTGCTCCCTTCCTGTAGGTGAAATGTTAAAACTGTTAAGCAGGTATGTGGTAAAAAATATTGGATTTTTTTTCTTCTCTTACTATAATCACGTGTATCTACTTATAGGTCTAGAAATTAAGTTGTATTTTTAAAATTATAAAAAATAATTTTAATAAAAGATAATTAACGTAAATTAAAGAGTATTTTATGGTAAATTATCTAATATATAGGTGTGTGTGTGTGTGTGTGCCTGTCCATAAACCTAAATTTCGGCTATAAGAATCAACCGCTTATAAGAATCAAAAACAGTAATAACAAACATGATTCTTATAAGTGTATATATGTGTGTGTGCGTGTATATATGTGTGCCTGTATATATGTGTGTGTGCGTGTGTGTATATATACCGGGTGCGTCATAAATTCGTGCAAACTTCAAAAATTCATAATAAAAGAAATAATGCTCGGAAAATTTTTCTGTTTACGCCAATATGATCGGAGGGATTTTGGATTTTTTTTCATGTAAAAAAAAAAAAAGTTTCCAAAAGTAACCGAAAGAGGGCGCTCACACGTCCTACTGAGACGTTTTATGCAAATCAGGCTATCAATAAAACACCTGGTTGGAAATGGATCCGTCATTCGAAGCCGGCAGCATGCTTTCTTTACCAGATCGAGTGTTGGTTGTTAAACTTTTCTGCAAGAATGGTGAAATCCCCAACTGTTGCATTGCGAAAGTTTCGCACGGAGAAAGGACTGAAGGCGCGAAAAAGGCCTATTTCATGGGTGGCCAAGCTCCTTGATAGTCCGAGCCATTTTTCAAAATTTGAAATTTTTCGCGAGCCCCAATTAAATAAGTATTTAAAAGGTATGCAAAAAAGGTATTAAAATTTTTTTTTACAGAAATTATATTTATTGAAAACATATAAATAAAAGTACAAAATATGTGTATTGAATTTAAATATTAAAAATTAAACACATTCATTTTACTTCTCTTGATAATTCTTTACAATTTGGTGAATAATTGGTGACAGCACTTCTCAGTAATTCTTTGAGATGCTGGTTAGTTAATACTGATCTGTGTTTGGATTTTACGAATTTTAAAGTGGAATAAAATGATTCACATAAGTAAGTTGTTCCGAATATTGAAATAATTCGACAAGCAGCCTTTTTTAATTCAGGATACTTCGATTCTGGTACAAATTTCCAAAATTTAGTAATCGGCGTCGACTTACATTTTAATTGTAGAGCTTGATCTTCTTGCATCTCTATTAATTCTAATTCTCCAGATGCTTTATGGGTCATAATTATATTAGAAATGGAAAACTCACCTTGAATTATGTTAATTTCAAATGGATTCAGAAAAGAATCAAGAGACGATTTAAAATATTTCAAGTCTTGAAATCTATTTTGGAATTCCGTCAATATTCCTTCTAGCTTTTTTATATACTCGTTGAGTTTTTCTTATTTAATATTGGAACAAATTTTTTTAATTTGAGAAAATGTTTTATTTTTAATGTCCTTTTGAAAAAGTTGTAATTTAGTTTGAAAACTAAATATACACTGTGAGAGGTCAGATATTAATTTATCTTTCCCCTGCAATTGTAAATTCAGTGTTTGCAAATGTTCCATGACATCAGTCAAAAACATTAAGTCTTGTAACCACTCATCATCGTCTAATTCTAAATAGGTTATTTCCTTTTCTTTTAGAAATGTAGTTATCGGATCAAACAAATCTACAAATCGATTTAATACGTTGTAGCTAGATAACCATCTAACAATGCAAAAGAAATTAATGTCATTTGGAAGTTCTTCGTCCTTTAATTCTTCAAAGAAATTTTTGAATTGTCGATGATTTTTTGCATTGGTGCGAATGTAATTTACAGTGTGTAACACTGATTTCATAACATCAGGATATTTTAAATATTTTGTAACGAGATGTTCTCTGTGAATTATGCAGTGAATCGGTATGAATTGTGGAATTTGAGAATCATCTCTTAAAAGCCCAATAAGACCGATTTTTTTACCCAGCATTGCCGGAGCTCCATCAGTTGCAATGCTTACAAGTTTATTAAGAGGCAAATCAAAAGTTTTCATTATGGAATCTAATGCATTTTTAATATCGACACCGCGGGTTGACTCTTGAAGTGCTACTAAATCTAATAATTCTTCTTTAACAACGAAGCCAGGTGAAACAAAACGTATGAAAACTGCCAACTGCGGAAGATCTGTGATATCTGTCGATTCGTCAAGGGCTAAGCTGAATGCAATACAGTTCTTCAAATCATTTTTAAAATTATATTCAAGAGATGTATTAATTGCAGTTATGCGTCGTTCGGTTGTGTTTCTCGAGATGGGAATTTGCGAAACAACTTTGTGCAATGCTGCATTATTTGGATCTAAAACTTTAAGTACATCTTCCAAGTTTTTTTTTAATAAACTCTCCCTCTCCATACGGGCGTTTTGCACGAGCAATATTCCAGGCAATAACAAAACTGGCTTCAGCCACATTATTAGCTTGATTGCTAAAGGTCATCAAAATTGACTGTTGTTTATTTAAATTTGATTTTAAAGAAGCAAGTTTATCTGATCTTAATTTGGAATTTGGTGGATACTGATTAGAAAACTGAGGATGATTGGTATCATAATGTCGACGTAAATTGCTAGCTTTAAAAGTTTCGACCGTAGAATTACAAATAACACATGCATTTTCGTTATTGTCAATAAAAAAGAAATTCTCCTCCCACTCATTATTAAAACTTCTATTTTCTTGCTCATATTTTTTTATTTTTATTTTCGTTCTCTGTCGTCATATTTTTAAAAGAACTGGAAATAAATAAAGAAATTTAGAAAATACAAGTTTTGTGTTATTTAAACAATAACAACACGTGTTACATACTACGAAACAAATTATAGTTAACTTACCAAAAATTCCAGATTACAAATTATATCCGTAGCAAGAGTGATACAAATTGTTTCCTCCAGAGCACAATGTCAACTGTCCGTTGCAATGAAAGTTTACAAATTCAAAATCGGTCTGAAGTCCGTCGATTACGGACGATTACGCCACTGTTTATGTTCGTTCGCGCAGTTTTCGATGAGTCATATCATTCTTAACTTGGACGGAAATGAAATTTGTTACAACGTTGCACTTAGTCTTTCATATTTGTTGTCAGTAATTTAAAAGTGTAACCAACCCTTTTTTCCTCAGCAACTATCTTCTCTAATGAGTAGAGGGCGCTACGCGCGACAAGGAAGTGTCCTCTCCTTATTATTTTTGTCTTTAAAAAGGGAGAGGGGTTTCCGGGGAAAAACATTTTGAAACACATACGGAATGATAATAATTTTTTAAAATATAATAACACAAAAATGAAAAGGGAACTCGGGTACATTTATCTAGAGCCACAAATAATCCTTCAAAGAGCCGCATGTGGCTCGCGAGCCGCAGGTTGGCCACCCCTGGCCTATTTCATTGAATGGGATACTGAATTTAGTACGACGTTTTGAGGAAGCGGGGAGTTTGGAGGATCGTCCACGAATTGGTAGACCATCCCTGAGCGCGGACCGCGTCCATGTTGTACAAATTTGGCAGCCGAGACATCAACAGGAAGTAGCAATGCTCGTGAAGCTGGGAGAAGAACGGGGATTCCGGAACCGTCGATTCGACGTATTCTGCACGAAATGTTGAATCTGGATCCGTACAAAATCCATGCACTTCACCAGTTATTACCGGTAGATACAGATGCAAGACAAATCTTTGCTACATGGGCTCTGGCACAAATGGAAAGTAACCCACAATGGTTGCTGAATGTCATGTGGACGGATGAAGCCCACTTTTCACTGCATGGTGACGTTAATACGCAAAACAGTCGTATCTGGGCGACTTCAAACCCTCGTGAGTATCTGAACCGGCCACAGCACCGTATCTTACGCTTTAGCGTAACCACGTTAAGCCTGCATTGCAGGAAAAAAATGCGTTACCTGTTGTCACATTCATGCAAGATGGTGCGCCGCCCCACATTTTACGTGATGTCAAGACGTTCCTGTTGGAATCTTTCACTGAAAACCGAGTGATAAGTAGAGGTTGTAAGGTTCAGTGGCCCTCACGATCACCAGACTTGAACCCGGCGGATTTTTAGTTGTGGGGATACTTAAAGTCTCGTGTGTACCGGGGTTCCCCAACCACTTTGGTGGAACTAAAAAATGCCAATCGACAGACAGTCGCTGCCATCGATGGCGACATGCTACACTCTGCTGTAATGGGCGTAGTGACGCGCCTCACTTGCCTATTACTTTGTGCTGGTGGTAATGTTGAACATCTATTACTTTAAAATAAATGCACAGTCGCATGTTATTGTGATATGTTTGATTTTCTGTTTGTGTTTGCCTGATTTGCATAAAACGTCTCAGTATGACGTGTGAGCGTCCTCTTTCGGTTACTTTTGGATTTTTTTTTTTTTTTTTTTTTTTTTTTTACATGGAAAAAAATCCAAAATTCCTCTGATCATATTGGCGCAAACAGAAAAATTTTCCGAGCATTATTTCTTTCATCATGAATTTTTGAAGTTTGCACAAATTTATGACGCACCCGGTATATTTGTGTGTGTATGTATATATATGTGCGTGTGTATATATGTATATGTATATATATGTATATGTATATATACACTCACTTCCAAAAGTTAAGGACGGAGCGGTAAAATGCGAAAAAATGGGTAAGTACTGCTTTGATTGCCATGAAATGCTGCAAGTAAGTAACTCTATGTTTATTCATGAAACAAAACAAAGAATTACATACAGAGATAAAAAAAATATTGAATTTTCATAAATTATAACATGACGTCATATTTGTGTCATTAACAAAATGATGTTTAAATGCAAAACAAACAACAAAAACCGACATTAATAGGGAATGTGAGCACCCCTAACCTTCATACAAAGTGTACTGCGTGTGATCATGTTTGTTACGAGGTGATCGACCACCGCAGAGTCCAGTAATCGCCATTCCTCCTGTAGGGCAGTTTCTAATTCTCTGAGAGTGGCTGGAGGTGGAAACGTCTATATACAGCACGGCCGAGGGCATCCGAAAGATTTTCAATTGGATTAAGGTCCGGCGAGTAAGCCGGCCACTCCATACACACAACCCCCCCACTCTCCAGAAAGTCGTCAACGATGGCAGCTCTATGGGGACGGGCATTATCATCCATTAAAACAAAAGAAGGGCCAACTGGTGCAGCGTACAGTTTCACAGTGGGATCTAGAACTTCATCTCGATACCGTACAGCCGCCACAGAACCTCGCCTGTAGATGTGTAGGTCGGTGCGATATCCAAATGAAATCACTGCCCAGACCATGATGATTCCACCGCAGAATGCGTGATGTTCGTTGATGTTCTCGGGCCGATTGCGTGTGCCTTGTTCCCTCAAGACCCTTATACGCTTATCATCGGGTTGTAGGGCAAATCTGGACTCATCTGTGAACATAACGTTGCCCCAATCAGACACAGTCCAATTCACATGCTGGCGGCACCACTTTAATCGTGCCCCTCTGGATTGGACGGATAAAGGAACACAAACTCGTGGTACCCGGAAATAGCTGGATAATACTGAAATAACATTTACAGACTCCTTTATTAATTAACATTAATCAAATACCCAATTAATCCAGCTAAATCGCCATTTTCTATCATCTCACTGCCCACGCGACAGACGCGCGTCTTGACTCTATCAAAGATTTCCCCTAACTGCGTAATTTCTTTCTCTTCCGTTATATAAATCAAATAGGCGTAGGCCCTTATTCAGAGCCCCGTTTTGCTCGAACATCCGATGGTTATGTAAGATACGCGCGTGTGCGAGCGAATGACCCTGAACTTTTCGCTGCGAAACACAGTCACTTCCTGACATGGAGATCATACTAGGACTTTAATAGAAAAATTACTGTTTAACGCTCATTAATATAATTAACTATATCTTATGCTTTAATCATCACATATATATATATATATATATGTGTGTGTATATATGTGTATATATATGTATATATATGTGTATATGTATGTATATATATGTGTATATATATATATGTATATATATATGTATATATATGTATATATATATATATGTATGCATGTGTGTATATATATATATATATGTATATGTGTGTGTGTGTGTATATGTATATGCATCCCGGTGGCGTAGTGGTTAAAAGCGTCAAGCTGCCATCCCACAGGTCCAGGGTTCGACCGTGCGACTGGTCAAGGTTGACTCATGCCTTAACCCTTGAGTGGGTCGATAAAATGAGGACCAAGCATGCTTGGGAACAAAACTCTGGGAGTCGCACGTCAGGTTGACCACCTGACTGAGACATATGCTGTATGGCACCCAAAGGTCAAGAAAGCGGAGATGGGTACCGCCGGCCTTGGTCCACATCGGACAGTTGCGCCATGAATTTAGTTTATATATATATATATATATATATGTATATGTATATATATATAGTAAATTACTTTTTCAGCTATAGCGTTTTTACTTAGTTTATTATATTCATAATTTTATATATTTTGTTACAGTTCTTCACTATGAACAATAAAAGTACTTTCATAAACCTTGTTTGCCTTATTCTCTAGTGGGGAAGACATACTTCTCTTCACCCTCAAACATATATTTAAGAAAAAATTCTCATAAGTAAAAAAATACCCAACCAAATACCACACTCACTTTAATATAAAAGTATTAAAACGAAGGTAATAAAACAAATAATTTTTATTTTGAGGGTTAAAATCCGTAACTGTTACTTTAAAAGTGTATTTAATGAGGCACCATAATTGGGGCTCATAAAAAAAGTCGCATTCCACGTAACGAGAGTTCATTAATTTTTTTTACGATCCGAAAATCACTCAGCAGAAAATTGAAGGTCGATATTTTCCCAAGCCTTAGCAATCGTGAGTAACATCTGTTCTAATTAGACCCGTTTGAAAGAGCTTAGATTTAATAGTTAACACATTTTAACGTGGAAAATAATCTGTAACTATCCGACTGTAAGATTTTGGCTCTGTTAAACAAGAATTACCCCATTTTCTTGATTTAACCTTTCTGCGGGCGCGCCCATGTACAGAGTGCAACATTTTCGTAATTTTAACTGGTTTGTTTTTACATGTAAGGTTTGGATGATATGGGCAGTTTCTATTTTTAGCAGTTTCCCTTTCTAATGCAGGTCTGATTTTTTCACCCTTGTATTCCTTTCCATTCATTGTTAGTCGTGATTTAACCGTGGTAAACCAGCGATTATACTGGATTACAATACGACAAAAGCAAGAGTTGTTGTAGTCGATCCAATGTGCAGCTATTACACCATATCTCGCATATCACGAAGATGGACAATCTCATTTTTTTTAGGTTTTTGGACATAATAGGAATCCATTCGCAAGTTGTCCTTAGATCCGATAAACCGGACAGTTTTGAAATAAGGCGATTGTATATGCATTCTTTGGCCTTTAATTATAAATATATCTCAATATTATAAACTTTTTTATATCTCGTCATACAACGCAGAATCATTATTTTCAATTCGAAAAAAAAAGTTTATTACAAAAAGAATAATCAATGTTGAAAGAGGCGTTGCACTTTGTGCCACGCGCGCCTGCTGATGTTCCAAAAATTGGCGCGCCCTCTGAAGGGTATTAATGCAGGTCTATACATATACATACATATATATATATATATATATATATATATATATATATATATATATATATATATATATATATAGTATATATATATATATATATATAGTATATGTATAGTAATATTCAGTAAATGAAATTATAGCTAATGGCTACCTTTACATCTAGATAAAATGATTTCATTCACACTGTTATTTCTGCATATTTTTTTCTGTTCACATACCGACGTTTATAATCACCGTTCAGCTTTCAAATCTTGTTTCTTTTTACATGTCAATACCGCATAAACCTCCTGACGAAGAAGGCAGTTCCTGAAGCATTCGTAATTCGAAAAGTCGTTTTATTTCATTCCAGTAGTGGATTTAGACGATAAGCTTTATGTCCTTAGGTCAGTGTTTATCTAAGATGAGGGAATGAATATTAAAGGGCAATTATATAGAGTAATAAGTAACCTTATCATGAATATTAATAATATTATGAATATTAAGAGTATATATGAATATTAAGTATAATTATTCGAGAAATTTTAAACTGAGCTCTCAAATTTTCAACGTAGTCCTTTCCCGCCAATTTCTTCAAGGCTACTCAATTCTATTAATAGCTCTTTGCGTTCTCCTCTCATCTACAAGCGCTTGTCTTATTAAATGGGAATAATACTGACGTACCCGCTTTTTGTCCCCTTAAATTCTAACCACTCTAAAAAAATCCTCCCCCCCACACACATATATATACATACATACATATATAGATATATATATATATATATATATATATATATATATATATATATATATATATATATATATATATATATATATACTAGCTGAAAACCCGTACTTCACTACGGAGTACATTCAAATTAAAAACACCGGTCAATGTATGCAATTAATGCCAAAAATATGTTTAAATATACACTCATGGACAAAAAAATTAGCGCACCAAGAAATAAATGCGATATCGTAACGAAACTTGCAATGAAGGTACATGTCGGGGAGATATGCAAATGATTAAAAATGCAGCGTGATTGCGCATTACGTATAGCCGGTAGAGGGCGTTGAACATCGTACTCTGTGGAGTATAAAACAGGTAACCAAAGCTTGTTTTAGTGTGCTGAATCATTTACAAAGGAAGAGCTGAGATAGACATGCCATTACGCCGTGTTCGAAGACAATATAAGCAGTTGTCGCAGTTTGAGAGGGGTAGAATCGTCGGGATGATGGAAGCTGGGTGGTCAGCTATGCGAGTAGCTCGTCAATTAGGCCGCTCTGATTGTGTTGTGAGGAGGTGTTGGGACCAGTGGACCCGAGAGATGTCATGTAAACGAAGACCAGGCTCAGGACGCCCTCGACAGACCAGTCGTCGAGAAGACCGCCACATCGTAAGAAATGCACGCGTACAGCCAACTGCTTCATCGGCCGCCATCCAGGCACAGGTAGCACCTTCACTAGGGGCCTCTGTGTCTTCTCGAACCATACGAAGGCACCTGGCTGAAGGACAGTTGGTATCGCGGCGCTCATTACGTGTGCTGCCCTTGACGCCCACCCATCGACGCCTCCGTTTGGAGTTTTGCCGCGCACGAGGAAACTGGACTGCAGCGGAATGGAACCAGGTCGTCTTTAGCGACGAATCCAGATTCAATCTCGGCAGTGATGACAATCGTGTTCGTGTGTGGAGAGCCCGTGGTGAATTCTTCAATCCTGCCTTTGCTGTACAGCGACACATCGCTCCCACAGCTGGTGTGATGGTATGGAGTGCCATTGCCTACAATACACGGTCACCCCTAGTATTGTTCCGTGGCACCATGACAGCCCAGCGGTATGTTCATGAAATCCTGCAACCACATGTGTTGCCACTCATGCAACGGCTCCCAGGAGCCATTTTTCAACAAGACAATGCTCGGCCTCATACGGCAAGGGTGTCACAAGACTGTCTCCGCACTGTTACTACCCTTCCTTGGCCTGCCCGATCCCCAGATTTGTCTCCAATCGAGCATATATGGGATCATTTGGGACGTCGAGTTGGGCATCCCACGAGTTTGAACGAACTAGAGGCAAGGTTACAGCAAATATGGAACGAAATGTCTCAAGACATCATACAGAACTTGTATGACTCAATGCCCGATCGTATCGCCTCGTGCATTCGCGCTAGAGGGGGTCCAACGGAGTATTAACTCCTCCGTTCTTTTGCCTTTTTCTTTGAAATAAATTATCCTTTTTCTTTGAATTTCTTATCATTTACTTATATCAAAATAGTCATTACGTATGTAAAATTTCGTTTAATTTTGACGACTCCTTCTTGGTGCGCTAATTTTTTTGTCCATGAGTGTATTTATAATAAATTCAACGAACAATGTATGCAATTGGTGTAAAAAAAAGAAAATATATATTTATAAAAAAATTGGAGGGGATATTTTTGTATACAAAATAATGTAGATGAAAATATTCAAATTAAATCTAATAGGACATACTAAAGAATATAGTACAGTTAATATAGTACAGTTTGAGGAACATAATATCTTTTATTGTATTTTAATATTTTTTTGGATAATGTCCAATCGTCTGCCGCATTAGCAAGAAAAGAAAAATATTGTTTTGTCTATTTAGTTGTTATGCACGTGACAAAAATTTATTTAAAGTACCAGAAAAAGAAATCACGTGATCGGCATTTAATAAATTAAATTCTAAAAATTAATCTTTAAAAATTCACCAAAAATCAGAAAATGGAGGTAAGGCTAGGCGCCCACTGGCGATTATTTCAAAGCAACTTTTTAATCACAAAAATGAAACACATTGATTCCTTCTGTAATGCGCCCACTGGCGATTTTTCATTTAGTTGCTGGCAATAGATCTGATCATAGGCGTAGCGTGCTTCTAACTATTTTTGGGGGCTGCACGAATTGAATTCAGTTAGGGTCCTCTTCCGCACATGCCAGACGGTCCTTAAAATATGAAATATGATATTTTTGAAATTGAATAACAATAAAATTGATGTTTGAGTAGTATTCAAAAGTTATACAATGAGAAAAATAAATATAATATAGTAAATAAAATGAGAAAAAAAATAGCATCGAATTTTTGTTATGGATCATATCATTGTTAAAAACTATGTTAAGGCTAAAGACATAAACGGAATCTTTAGTTTCATAGTTTGAAAAAGCGGAAAAAAACAACTTTCTTAAAAGTTTTCTACAATTTTCCCATTTTAGCTGAACTCCTATTAACGTTTTAATTTATTTCAAGTTAAGTTGGGGGGCACGTGCCCCCCCCCCCTCCGACGCTACGCCTATGGATCTGATCGAGACAAATCATCATCGAGGGCGTGTTTGGCTAGTCCGATTCACGAGGAGTTGGCAAAGTTGAAGATCACAAGTTTGCTTCAGTACTCGGTGTAAACATGTCGCTGGACACTGAACTATTTAAAAGTGAAATTGAAAAACGGCCAGCTTTATACAACATAAAATCAAAAAAACATTCTGAGAAAAATTTAAAGAAGACTTTACTCAACAATTCATTGAAAATTTGGATAAGTTGGAGGAAAAACAAAAGAACTAAAAGAGTAAGTTGATAATTTTTTAATATTAACTCTTTTCATTTATCATATACAGCTTTTATATTAAATTTTGTCATACTGCCAAGGAATACTTCTTTGAGGAGAAATGAAGTAATATGTAAAATAATCTCTTATCGCAAAACCTTGATTGTTGCTTCTTACTCCAACTGTAGAGATTCTTTCCAATGAACAGTCAAAGAGAGTGTCTTCAAAACGTATTCCATGATGTTCTCTAATAAAATCGTGTAGAATGCAGCTTGCATTAATAACAGATTCACTGAATTCAATACTGGTATCGAGAGGTCTGTGAATATTCTCCATTTGTTTTCTAAAATTCCAAAATGTACATACTACCAGTCTGCGGACTCTTGTTAATCTGTAATTAAAGATACGTTGTTTTACGGACAGATTTCTGCTGGGATATGATCGTAATACAAACTGTGAAAGAGCAAATGCCTCATGGTCTGTGCGTTGTATGTCAGTGAGTCAGTCAGTTAGTGAATGAATAAATTACGGAACTGTTTTATATATATATATAGATATATATATATATAAACATATGTTACCGCTAAAGTGCAGAAATCAGCTAATGTGCACATTACCTAGCCAATCTGCAGATTAACTGATTTGCTCCTCTAAAGTGCAGAAATCAGCTAATGTGCACATTACCTAGCCAATCTGCAGATTAACTGATTTGCTCCGTTAAAGTGCGGAAAATTGTTTCATTTCTCAAATTACCTAGGTAATATGCAAATTACCTAGATAATCTGCACATTACCTACTAGTCACTCGTTAAAGTGACAATCATATCTTTGCTGGAACAACAGAAACATTTCTGTACGCTTAAATTAACATGATGTTATTTATTTATTTATCGATATCTAAAGAATCAAGTTAATGCAATCAAACAATCAACAAATTAGTTGATAGAATCAACCATCAATGAATTAAAAAACTATAATTCAAAGAATCAAACGGTTTAAAATATTATTACAATTAAGGAATTGAATTTGCGAAACATATGATAAAATTATGCTTACTTATTCGTGCAATCTAAAGATTGGTGACACTTTGAATTGCATAGCAATTATTTTTTTGCGACAAGTACACTTATTTGTGGTACATTTAGATTTGCAGTCACATTTTCTGAAACCCTGCACAGTACCAAGGGATTGTTTTATTGTTGTTTGACGTAAAGATATTTCTACAGCAAGGACATCTTCTTTCCTTAAAAATATCTCTTTGCAAACACTGAATTCGAATCTTGCATACAATTGTTTTAAAATACCCATTTTAGTACCAAGTTTATAAAAGCCATCCTCTGTTTTACTAAGAACCACAGCTAAAATCGAGCGCGAATCAGTTTTTACTCTGTCTGCTTCTTGTACTTTAATTCTCACAGTGACACCTTCGTCGACATTTGGGTGATTTACATTACAAACTGCTAACATTTTCTTTGCTTGCTTTTCTGAACATTTCCTGGCTTCATCACGCTGCATTTTCTAATCCATATTCTTTTTACAGATGTTTCACAATACATTTTCACCATACCCTTCCTCTTTTGGATCTATTTCACCACAAATTACTTAAACAAACATATCATTCTACAAAACTAAAAGTGGAGGGACCAAACCAAACTAAAAGTGGAGGGAGATAGCGAAGGAGTAGGGAAAGGAAATGAGAGAAATAAACTTTTGAACTTTAACGATACTGCTGCCGTTAATGTGCACATTACCTAGGTAAACTGCGGAAAACTCTTGATTCCGCACTTTAACTGAGCAAATCAGTTTATCTGCAGATTAGCTAGGTAATGTGCACATTAACGGCTTTTTAGCTTTAGCGGTAACATATGTTTATATATACCGGGTGGTTATAATTAAACTACCCCTATAAACGACATCCTACAGCGCAAACGGATGAACGGAATGCAACGAAATTTTGTATATGGGCTATACACGAGATGCGCTCACGGAATTTCGAAAAAAAATTTAGTTCCAAAATGTCCACCAGAGGGCGCCTTTTCAGGAAAAACATGAAATTTAACACAATAAACGACCAAAACAGAATACAGAAACAATATTAATATTTATTGACTGGTTTCTGATCACCTTGTCATCAAATCACAAGTAAAGGTGAGGGAGAAACAAAAACAGTTCAGTTTGTAGAAACAAGAACAGATTAGGACGAAATTGCACAAGAGGAGCAGTTGTTAATCGTGTCCAGGACGATGTAGGGAAAGCTGCTCCACGTGACCACCTTCATTCACCTGCAAAATTTCAAGTCGATGGACAGTGTGTTCAACAGCAGATCGTAACTAATCAGTTGTGAGGCTTCGCACATGAAGCGTTATGGAGTTCTTTAAGTCATTCAACGTCGCAACACCTCCAAGATACACCACTTTTTAAATAACCCCATAACCCTATATTTGGCTTCCGGTTTAAACTCTAACGTACTTTTAGTGATTCATATTTAGTTTGAGATTTAACAGAGTAAGATGTCTTCTGATGCTAGAGCCAAAAACTGGTGTTTTACATCCTTTGATGTTGATAGTGTACCTTTTTTGAATGTTCGTGATAAAATCGAGTACCTTGTGTTTGGCAAGGAGACCTGCCCGGATACTGGCAGACGTCATTTACAAGGATTTGTGTCATTTAAGATTCGTACTAAGTTTTCAACGATCAAGAGAATGATTCCTGGTTCACACTTGGAGAAGATGCGAGGATCTGTAAACGAGGCTGCCGACTACTGCAAGAAGGATGGTGAGTTTACTGAATTTGGCAATCTTCCGTCTACTTCTAGTGGTAGTAATAAATTTAAGGAGTGTATTGATTTAGCTAAACAGGGAAAAATTGATGATATTGCAGATAACCATCCAGGTTTATATTTAAGATATAAACGCACTTTAGATTCCCTTAAGAAGTTCAATTGCCAGGAACTTAACGGATCTTGTGGTGTATGGATTAATGGTCCACCACGTTCAGGAAAAGATTTTGCTGTGAGATCAATCGGTGATGTATATAACAAACCACTTAACAAGTGGTGGGATGGGTATGGGGGGGAAGAGAACATTCTTATATCGGATGTAGAACCAGGCCATGGCCAATGGCTTGGATACTTTCTAAAAATATGGAGCGACAGATATGAGTTTATAGCTGAGATAAAGGGCGGATCAATGAAGATTCGTCCAAAAAAAATTTATGTGAGCCAGGACCTGTTGAGCCAGGATGCCCGAGTATGATATTGGATGAGAGCTGTGGCAACAGCAAGCGAGATGAATCAGAGGCGTTCCCGCCTAACGAAGATCCCCGTCATTCTACGGGGAACGCACGACTAAAGAGAGAGTAAAAGCCGCCACGAGAGAAAGAGATTATGTACCAGATGGCTACCAAAAAGACGTAACATAATGATGTTCCTTCTATGTTAATTGTAACTTTTTATGTCCTGTGACTCGTCGATAATAAATCAATGTTAATGTAAACAGATGTGTTCGATATTCAACGAACAATTATAATTCACACACACACACACACACACATATATATATATATATATATATATATATATACATATATATACATATATATATATATTATATAAACCATTCTATTTTATCTATTTTAAAAGTAACTTTTCGATAAATAAATAAATAAAAATAATATCAGAAAAAATAGGAAATATGTCCTGTGTTTATTGAAATTACAAATTTTTCTCCGGGAAGACCCGAAATTTCAATAAAGAAAGTTTTTTCGTTTTTGAATCAGAATTCTGTTTTTGACATTTACTTGACAAAGCATTTGACTCCTAAAAATTTAATTTTTCTGCCTTTTCAGAGCCTCGATGCGTCATATAAAGGAAGACGGTGACAGTGTAAGGGATCTAAGATTTTTATCTAATCATCTTCAATCAGAATTGAAAATTTAACGCTGTTCAAATATTTATCACCTGTAATATTTAACAATTACAACGAAGAAATGATTAAATTTTCATAAATATCAACTAACTAAATCAACTAACGAAAGCGAACAGTTAAGAGTTCGCTGTCTAATATAAGTGAGCGTGTCTTTTGATAACTTTTGATTAAGGTATTACGTGTAGATATGAATGTTTGGTAGGCGGAAATCTGGGTAGTTTATTTAATGTTTTATTTTACTAAGACAAGGTTGCGTGCTCGTCATTTTTTCATTAAATATTTAACTGTTTATTTTTCAATCTTATGTTTATTCATACTATGGGTTTTGGGTATAGCCGACAAGTTTTATTACATTTGTAAAATGATATGCGATTTAAATATATATAATCAAGATTTTAGATGAATAATTTAGATTTTAGATGAATAATTTAGATGAATAATCAGCTTCTCGGAAATTGTTAGAAGTTCAGTATTTTTAAAGAATACGATATTCTTCGGAACTACAATTTTAGAGCGATAAATTATGGATGTTTATTAATTTTTACCACACTAGATGTAACGGGATGTATCTGTATACAATACGGGCTCTACTTGTTAATTTATACTATACGCCTGTACACTGTACGGGCATGTGAAGGCAAATTTAGTTTAAATTGTTAAGGAAAGGGTTTAGAAATTCTGTACAATTAGTTTCGGACATCTAAAAATAGGGATAATTTGATTATAATGACTTATACATAAGTCAAATGTAAACGTTATACGTACTCAAATGTAAAAAAAAATAGAAGCAATATACATATTGTTTCTATTTTTTTTTAGAATATCCTTTATCCATACCATACATCTAAGTTTGATTTGTTGTTTTAGAATAATATGACTAGCGACTCTTTATATACAGGGTGTTGCCGAATTCGACCGACAAATTCAGAGGGGTGATAGTAGGCATCAAGACGAGCAATAATCACATAGGAATGTATGACCGGAAGCGCAAACCTGGTCAACTAGAGGATGAACAAAGATGCAGAAATGGACATTCAGCATTTCTGCATCTTTGTTTATCCTCCAGCTGATCAGGTTTGCGTTTCCGGTCATACAATCCTAAGTGATTATTGCTCGGCTTGATGCCCACTATCACCCCTCTGAATTTGTCGGTCAAATTCATCAATACTCTGTATATATATATATAAATATATATACACTGCTGGCCACCCAAATTGCAACACCAAGAAAGACAAGAGATATCACAACAAAATTTATTTTGTAGATAACATGTTGACCAAGTATCAAATGATTAAATTTATAGACTTCTGTGAAGTGTGGTTCCTGCCAAAATCAGTAGCCAGAGTAGCCGCCATTGTTGGAGATCACCGCTGCCACACGCCTCGGCATCGATTCAAAGAGACTTTGGATGAGTTCTTGGGGTACAGCAGACCAAGCAGCTTCCACACGTTGCCAAAGTTGATCTGCTGTGGCAGCTGGGGATGGAATCTGGGTCAATCGTAGAGCAACCATGGGCCACATGTTTTCTATCGGCGAAAGATCCGGAGAGCGAGGCGGCCAGGGAGGCAATTCAATCTGGCGATTGACGAAGAACCGTTGGACAATGCGTGCCACGTGTGGTCGCGCATTATCCTGTTGAAATATGGCTGTGGGAAAGCCCAGAAGGCAAGGAAGGACAACTGGCTCCAACACCTCGGAGATGTAGCGCTGGCTGTGTAAAGTACCGGCAATGCGTACTAGAGGTGTGCGAGAGTGATATCCGATACCGCCCCATACCATAATACCTGGTGCAGGACCAGTGTGGCGGTGCGTAACGCAGCTGTTCAGCATCCTCTCTTCACGGTGTCTCCAGACTCGAATGCGACCATCGTGGTGTTGCAGACAGAAGCGTGACTCGTCAGTAAAGACAATTTCATTCCATTCTGCCGTCCACATCCTTCTGTCATCGCACCATTGGCGGCGGAGACGTCTGTGGTTCTGCGTCAAGGGTAGACAAAGCAATGGACGTCTTGCGGACAGACCACTCTGCTGTAAACGGCGTCGAATGGTACGCGCAGACACTGAATGATGCGTTACAGACTGCATGTGCTGTGCTATGGTTCGTGATGTGACTGAGCGATCCGTCACTGCCATGCGCACAATTTGCCTGTCATCACGTGAAGTGGTGCGCTGAGGTGGATGCGATCGAACACGCCGGTCCGTCGTACCCTCCTGCATCCAACGATCACATATCCGCATTACAGTTGTTTGGTTTCGTCCAACACGACTACCGATTTCCCTGAAAGATAATCCACAATCTCGGTAGGCCACTATCCTTCCTCTGTCGAACTCGGATACTTGATCAAAAGATGATCGCTGTTTTCGACGAGGCATAATTGATCATTTTTTTGAAAAAACCACAAGAAAAACACAATTGCCGAACTTGAAATCGTCGAATTCTCCAAGCTTTAAATAGCGCTTTGAAGTGGCGCCACAGGCGCGCGTGATGTGCGTCTGCGCTGAAATTCTAATCGTTTGCATATCTCACCTCCGCTAATGCATGTTGTAAATTTCGTGTTATTTGCATGTTTCCTTCAGGGTGTTGCATTTTCAGTGGTCAGCAGTGTATATATATATATATATATATATATATATATATATATCATAAAGGATTATAAATGCTGTGATCTGAGCCTTTTTATGGAAGTATTTATAGAAAATTCATCCATTTTTTGATATTCTTGTCGTTATAATAAATAACTAAATTTGTCAGTGTTTCATACTACTATATACGTACAGGGAGTTATTAAGACAATGAAAACACCGCTTATATAAAGCATGTGCGCTGCTGTGTATGAAAATCACGACGATGGTGTTATCGTCCAACAGACGTATATAATGCAGTGAAATACGAGTATCATCTATCAAGTAACAGTACAGTCGATGTATAATTCGGTGTTGTTATGGAATCAATGTGACGAATGTCGATTCTGAGTGACTTGAAGAAAGATTTGATGATTGGCGCGATGCTTGCCGGTGCTTCTGTAAGCAAAAGGTAGAAATTGGCAGTGTATCACATGGCACAGTATCAAGAATTTTGACACGACTGAGTAATAATGTGTTGCCTCTGAACAGAAAAAAATCTGTGGACGTCATTTAAGCAAAATGTCAGCGCTGGAAATGGCGGAACTTCCGATTTCACTACAAACACCTTTGACTGCAGCACAAAAAGTAACAGCAAAAGGTCATTGCGAGTCTAATGATCCTAACCTAATATAAGGGTGTGTCGGGGACTGCATAAAGTTTGTCGTTTACGGTCGTGCTGGAGTCCATTACTGAGACCAATAGAAGGAAACGCCTCAGACGAGGGCCATATATATATAAAACCTGAAGTTCTAAGGATTAGCAATGGGTCATCTGGGAGGATGGATCCAGCTTCATATTCTTTTTCAACATTGGTAAACTATTTGTCTGGCGAACACCTCTCGAAGCATAAAGTCACGACTCCTTGGTGCCATTGATAGTGATGACTATATCTTTGATGTTAGGGGTGCTATCTGCTGACATTCCTTGGCACTCTAAATTGTTCTTTAGCATCCTGCGACGTCGGAAGTTTACGAAAATAATCTGGCGGACCACGTGCATCCTATGGTGCAGACGTTATTCCCTAATAACCGTTCTTGTTTCTGCGATCATAAAGCAAGTTGAATCGTGCGAAACTATTACCACGTGGTTTGAAGAGCGTAACAATGAATTCTGGAAAAATGTGTTTGGTCACTTCAATCACCAGATCTTAACGCTGTTGAACATTTGTGGGAACATTTGGAGAGAGGTTCGATCATGTTCTAAATTTTCCGACATGTATGTGTAGTCAGAACATGTTACGGGTTGATTGGTACCAAATTCTAATATAATGTGTAGAGGACTTATATCACTTTATCTCACGGCGGATTCATGCCCATTTGCGAGCCACTCGCAGACATTCATAATGACGTTTATAGTCTACAGATTCTACTAAAATAGGCTTGTTTGCCTCATTCATATCACAAAATAAACAGATATAAGCCTGCAAAATTTTAGCATGCAATTTAGTGAGAATCAGAAAAAAATCATGTAAAATAAATTAATTATATTTATAAAAAAGTTAAATTCTTCAACTCAGTTTTCTAATCTCGGGTCAGGAATACAAAGTTCTCGGAGTTTCATGGACTTTACCTCCAGTAAGTAAAATACATGCATCAATATATATGTGCTCGGCAAATCTATACTTATATATAAAGAGAGAGCGATTTTGTACGTGGAGGGTAATCTCCAGAACCACTGCACCTACTTGAAAAATTCTTTCACAGTTTCAAAGGTACATTATTCCAGATGGACATAGGCTATATATTATGCATATCTCATCATCTATACTTATATATAAAGAGAGAGAGCGATTTTGTACGTGGAGGGTAATCTCCAGAACCACTGCACCTATTTGAAAAATTCTTTCACTGTTTGAAAGGTACATTATTCCAGATGGACATAGGCTATATATTATGTATATCTGATCAGTAGAAATACAGTTAGGGGCTTAATCCTAACAATCTCTATTGTTACCGCTACTGTCCTCTACCGCTTTTTGTGCCGAAGTCTTCAACGATCCTTAGCGTGGTGCTATCGCGGTGGGCTTCTGTTCTGATGATAGTGGTTCGAACCTAGCCGTTCTCCGGCACGACTTTTTCATTTAAAAAATTAACTTTAATTATTTACTAACGCAATATTAATTTGAATATTATTTTAGGAATATTATTTGAAAAAAATTTTAATATTATTTTAAAAAAACATTCTTTACTTAAAATCCTTTTTTTATTTTTGTATTTTTATTTCATCTCTTAGCCTCTCTCTTTTAAAAAATTAACTTTAATTAATAACTAACGTAATATTAATTTGAATACTATTTTAGGTGCTTAAAATAATTAAAAATACATTCTATGCTTAAAATCCTTTTTTATTTTTGAATAAAACTACGGTCTCAAGCACACCTCTTTCTTTTAAAAAATTAACTTTAATTAATAAATAACGTAATGTTAATTTGAATATAATTTTAGGTGCTTAAAATAATTAAAAAATAATTCTTTACTTAAAATCCTTTTTTATTTTTGTATTTTTATTTCATCTCTTATTCTAATTTTGGGATACCAATGTGTATCTATACTTCTATAATAATATACAAAGAGAGAGAGCAGATTTTGTATGTGGAGGGTAATGTACAACTTTTGTACATTAAAATGTACCTTACATCTTTTCCTTTGTCAACCGCAGTCAAGTAACCATAGCAACACCCTTTAGCTTACGGGGTCCGTTTTTCGAAATCGCTCTTTACAACGGGAAAATGTTATCTACTTCCTATCCCCATTTTACGTGGGGGACATTCAGCGTGGGGGGTCAGGGGAAAGAGTGGTTAATTGTCTTCTTACTATTGACGAAGAATTTCAATAGTAGTTCATCGGCACTCCGTGCCTCTTTCATCTCTCAAAAGGCTGAAAATGGATGAACCGCGGGTGAACCGCCCTTCTGATGTCTTTCGCCTGAAAAGAAATAGCCTCTAGCTAGAACGACAAAAGATTATTATTCAGTCATTTTCGGCAAGATTGACCCTCCGTTCCCAGAAACTACTATTGAAAGTCAATAGTAGTTTCTGGGAATAGTAGTCCAAGAACTACTATTGAAAGTCACAACGAAGTGGAATTCGGGACTATATCTCTGCGGACATCACACCGTATTTTTCGAGAGTATGTTCTTCGGATATTTGCTATCCCACCCCGTAAGGAAAAGGTTTAATATTTTTAAGATTCAAGTAGAGGAGGTATTGATAAATACAAAAAGGTTTTTTGAAACTGGCAACGTTAAAGGGTTTATTGAAGAAAACTACATTTGGAACTACGCTTTTTATTGGACATTTAAGGTAAAAAAAGATTTACAATTTATTGGCTATCAACTGGAAATTTATTGGTATAATATTTTGTTTAACCCGGACAAAGTCGGGACGGGCCGCTAGTAGTTAAATAAAAGAAATAGGCCCTCATCAAGTAAAAAATCAATTTTAAAATAAAACATGAATTTAAAGATTAAAAAAATAAAGAGAATTACAATTATGTACATAAAAAGCACCACCGGAATTTTCTAATCTAAATATTTTCTGAATTCTTAGAATCAAAATGCTCAGGGGATTTTCCGGTAGATTTCGAATCTAGGATTTTGCAAATTGTGTTTCTAGGGGGTTGAAAAAAATCCGTTCAATAAAAAAATATGTATGTGGTCCAATGGTTTGTGAATTGCAATAAATATATACAGTTTTATCCATTATATAATCTAGTTAAGTCTAAAGGAACAATAGAGTTGTAGACACATTGAAAGGATGAGTATTTTTGTGCATGAGTCACTTGTGTTTTAGAGGGGACGAAAAAAATTAGTTGAATTAAAAAAATACTCAAGTGACTTGAACAAAAGTCTTTTAATTTGTATCTATCGTATGATTTTAAAAAATCTAACCTTTCGAAAGTTTCAGGTCGGAATTATAATGAACATAATTTTTTTTAAATACTTTTCGCATGCAATTTAGAAGAAATAACGAAAACTCGTTTCAGCATAAAATTTTATAGTCTGGTGAGTTGTATGATTGAGTAAATCTGTTAAGCTGCTCTTAATTATAGAATTTAGTGAAGTATAAAAAATGAAAGAATTTCCGACAGTTGTTCAAAGAAAAGGTATATATTTTCTTAAACATTTTCAATAGTAATTTAGAGAAGATGACGAAAAATACATTCAATGTAAGATGATATATTTAAGTCAATTCTATAGAAGGGAATAAATCTGTTAAATCTGTACAATTCCTTTCATGGTTTATTTAAGTATAAGAATTTCAGACAGCTGTTGAAACGAATATCTATCTATCTATATCAGTGGTTCCCAAACCGTAGAAGTCTGCGGACCACTAAGCCAGAAATTGAACCATTTGCGGATCCTCCCCCCCCCCCGACTTGAGGGGGGGGGGACCTTCCGGTGGTTTACGGGGGGTATAGAATATCCCTCAGGCAAAAGGTATACAGATTAACGTACTCACATTCTTATGTATCATATTCAAATAATAAAATAAATATGTTAAACTTTTAAGAAATTTTCATGTAACACCTGATAGTCATAAGATATATACATCCCACCTAGTTCAATGAACATGGCTTTCAAAATCCCCATTTATTTGGCAACTTTTTTGCATGTGGTGCCAGACCACCCCCGAAGCTCTCGCGGACCACCAGTTGGGAACCACTGATATATATATATATATATATATATATATATATATATATATGTGTGTGTGTGTGTGCGTTAAGAATTAATTAGAAAAGAATAATAATTAAGCAATTTGCTCGGGGCTTCAGAATAATCTAATTTCTAGCATTAAATCCCATTAATTATCGTATTTCGAAACGCGCCGCGAGAAGGGAAATTCCCATTTTGAACGAACAAAGAGCGAGTCTATTAATAGTATCAGACTTATCTCCCTCCCAATCCCCATCTTCGGTGTAAACGTTAAAAGCATGCGCAATGATATTGGGCGCTTTTGAGACAATAGGTAAGTTAAGCAGACCGAGATGATTTTTCAATGACAGCAGACACACGTTAGGGCTGCTCCCCTTTTGTGTTGGGCGGGCGCTACGATGTGCGCGGTCTTGGAGAGGTGGTTTTCTAGAAGTTGAAAGAAATAAAAATATTTGTTTGGATTACTGTGTGTCTCCTGAGTATTGACTGCCTTCCACTACACTGCTAAAGAACTCAAGGATTTATCATGACTCCGGTGCCATGAACTGTAATTAGTGAACTGTAACTAGAACTGTAATTAGTGAACGGGCGTAATACGACGCCTGTCATTCATATATATATATATATATATATATATATATATATATATAGAGAGAGAGAGAGAGATAGATATAGATACACACACACACACACACACACACACACATATATATATATATATATATATATATATATATATATTCTGAATTAACCCCGCAAATGTAATTTAGCGGGGTTGACGAATATAACTGTATATATAAAATTTTATACTTCAGCGTTTTGTAAATTGAAATAAATATGTTAAGATTCTATTCACCGCATCATATAAATAAACCTAAGTATTCAGTACTGGAACTAAAGACACGTATTTAATTACATTCTTTTTTCAAAACATTTGGCTAGAACACATCACTAGAATAAATGAGATAGTTAATTTGAGAGAGTTAAAACTTAATTTATCCGCGACACTATTCTAGAAGTACTTCCATTTCATTTTCTTGACTACTACAATAGTCTGAAAATCTTCTCTCAAAAATCTCTATTTTTTTTGTCTCTCAGCTACTTCAAGACAGTTCATTGTTTCCCATCTGCTGACTCAGATAATTTTAAACTGTTTTAAAACTCTTTTTTTACTTCGTTCAAAGGAACTTTCTCAAAACTCTCACGAAGTTCCTCTTTTCTGAGATGTTTATGGACAATAAATTTCCCCCTTAAGAATTTAAGGTTCCTGCTGTTCGCACTCGAAATTTCTGGAAATGATTGCTAAGGATTTCCACGGGCTTAGAGAAGTGGAAAAAGTGCTCGTAGAAACGATTTCCAGCTCTCTAAAGAGCTCGTTTAAGATTTGTGCTGACTGTGACTTTTATCATCCAGTAATTTCGATAATAGCTTACACTTTTCAAAGTTTTATTTTGCGCCTTAAGATCTTTCCAACAGTGATGTTGGACGAGACGTAGTTTTCTGGAACTAGAGAGAGAACAGGTGCTTAGATTTTGATGCAATAATACTTAAATTTGTGCCTGATAAAAGTGCTATTACGGTTTTAAATTACTATTACTCTTTTTATAAACCTGATTTAACCTGATATATGGCTTTGATGCTATGAGCTTTATAGTCCCACCTATTTAAATTTTTATTACGGTATATAAATGAATTATGATGTCTGGAAATACTTAGGTTTGATGCAATAGTAATAAAATTTGAACCTGACAAAATTATATTTGCGGTATATATATGCCTAATCATACCTGATATATGAGTTTGATGCTATGAGCTTTATATTTCTACTTAATTAAATTGTTATTCCTGCATTTAAATAAATTATTAGGTTTGCTAATAATGTTTTATGCATTAATACTTAAATTTCAGCCTGGCAATAGTGCCTGATACGTATTACACGAGTTTGATGTTGTGAGCTTTATATGACTACCTAGTTATTAGGTTTAACACAATGATATTCAATATGTTCCCAAGTTTTTATCGGCGAATCTTAAATCCTCATATTAAATGACAGCCTGATAGTTTAAAGTTTACAGGAGCGTCCACGGCGTTTAGCTTTGTCCCCAGTGGCGAGTTATATTGTCCAATACATATTGAGCAAGAAATAAAAACTCGACGATGGCCGAATGTCTAGGGAACTGGCATTCGATGCCACAGTCTGTGGGTTCGAGCCTAACTCTTGGCATGGACGTTTGTAGCCGTTCGGAATCGACTTTAACCTTTCGATGGGAACATCTGTCTCTCAGGCGACTATGGTTTCTTTATTTAACGCTGGGTCCCCAACCCTTCGACCTTGGGTATTTGAGTCTACAAGTGCTTTAGTCAACATCTTGTCTTCAGTGTGGAAAGGTGATTCGTGACGTCAGCCTTATATGGTTGAGGTACGTGCCATTTTTCTAGAACATTGTGTGACATTGTTTCAATAACTACACGAATTAGTATTTCTATAAGTATGTGATGCCCCGTTCCTACCCCTCAACATGCCATCTATCGGTGAACTGTTGATCTGGGCGGTCTCATAATCTCTAGGATAAGAGGCCATAAAGTTCTTGTAATGTGCGGTTCTGACGTTATAGAACGCATAAATCTCTGAGTGGTTCGAGGGCTCTCCAGAATTTTGACACTATAGTGACATTAAGAATCCTATAAACTTTGAACACTTACGAGCACGTCAAACGCCGGAGAAAGCCTTTGAATTCGCCTACAGTATAAAAGAAGACCCCAATAGTCCACGCGGAAGAGATCTGTTTTTGAGTGTGAGAGATACGCTCTCCTGGTCCGAGAGGCCTTAAGTAGGCCAGCGCTGTCGGTGAACCCGAAGCCGTTCTGACTATCTAACTTTATAAATTCTAACTCGCTGTACATACTTGTTTTAACTGTTGTAGTTATAGTATGTTTAACGTATCGTAGTAAAGTAATTGAAGCGAAAGTCTTGTATTATTGATTACGGTACAATTGTCTGTCTACTAGACAGATATTCCCACTAAGATATGTTTAAATATCTGACTGTCAGGTAGATAGATATTCTTCATACCACTTTGTATAAAATGTACGGTAAGGCTGAAAATCATTCAAGATTTGAATTTTCGAAGGTTCTGGGAAGGACTTTGGCCAAAGCCTGTTGTATGTTACCTGTTTTGAAACGAAGGTTGAGTAAGGCTGATTTTCTTAACCCTTCGTGGGAACATCTGCCTCTCAGGCAACTATGATCTAACCTCTCGAATGATTTGTTAATTAAATATTAAAATATATATCGTTGTTTTCTACTTTTCTTTTGTCTGAAGTTTAAAATAAAGTATCGTTGAAAATAAAAAGGCTGTAACTGCCTATGAGAACCTGAAACTTTAGTTAGGAAATACCTGGGAAAGAGATATTCCATCTATATATATTTTTGACACACTAAGCGGGAAAAGAATCATGTTCCCACTGAAGGGTTAAGCAGTAAGTCCCGGTCAAATAATCCCTCCTGTAGCAAAAATTGCCCGTAGCGCTCCAAACCAAACCAAGACATAAAAAGTTAGGAAGCATGACTAGCCAAATGGTAAAAAATTAAAGTGTAAAAGATTAGAAAAAAAATGGAATTAAGACAAAAAAATGAGAGAAAAAATGGCGGGGGTAGAAAATTTTAATATTTTAAACTATGGTGTTGGGGCTGAACCCGCATTACCCAAGACGAAATCACAACGCCACTGGCTGTACCAAGATGGTAACAGTCGACAGAAAAAAATGAAATAAAAAGTAGTCTTATACATCAAAATTTTAAATTTCTTTTAAGCGAAACAAAAGATTGGGGTAGTAGATTAAAAACTGGAACATAAGGCGAGACTGTAAAACTGTTATCAACCGTCACTAATAGACGCGCCTGGGCGTTTGCGATTTTGGGGAGGGTGGGGTCGTAGTTGGGAAACTCCACAGTCATTTACTAACGGATTAAAACAGAGCTCCGCAATCTTTTATCTTCCTTAGCACAACAACGTTTTTTTCGATAATTCCGCGGCACACCACAAGAAAAAGCTTGCAAATATATAAATTACAATAAATACGTATGCTTTTATTAGATAAAAAAAAACACAACAAAATAGCTCTATGTATAAAGATAATTATAATCATTTAAGTTGTATATAAATCATTTTGAACTGTACACCAACACAAGTATAAAATTATAGTTCACAAGTAAAAATATTTTCTCTTTAAATTTTTACATTAAAATTTGCTTTTTGGTCTTTACTTAAGCCTAATAAATCAAAGTTAATTTAAACATAACTAATTTATTAATGAAATATTTGAGATTGTTTTGATAAATGTGCGTTTTATATTTGCACGTTTTATATTTCGCTCTATAATAGAAAGAGCTACAGTTCATGGTCAAGGCCCTTTAAATATGATTGATTGTCATTTTCAATTAGAACCAGTGTCGAAAAACTTTGTTCGCATAAGTATGTCGAAGAAAATGGGAGCAAAATTGCAATGGCCTTGTCAGAAAGTTGTGCATATTCTTTCTTAACTGAAATCCAGAAATATGACGCTCGAGCATACATACAATGTATGGCTGACATGTTTTTGTTTTGTGTATAATTTCGACTCAGAAAAATTACATATTAACAAAAAGTTAGAGGAATATTTTACTTAGAAATATTTCTATTTAATGCGGTGGTTAATTTTTTTTATTATCATAATCAATAAAGTCGCCGTGGCACAGTCAAGATCACCTCGCGGCACACTAGTGTGCCATGGCACAGCGGTTGCGGAGCACTGGATTAAAGGAATAGATTTATAAAAGTTGCTCGAGTTGGAAGAGTTTCCTCGCAACCTTTTGAGAGGTTAAGATGTTGAAATTTATACGGAGACTTTTCTTAGACATAAATATCTGAATTCTTACTGAATACGCTTGGGCGTTTTGTTCTGCATAACCTCGATGATGTCACTATTATAACATCGTCAGAAAAGGTCCCAGGACTGATTTTTTAATTCTTTACCTGCGATATCCAAACACAAGAAATAGGTGTTATTGAGTTGCCTGATATGTGTTCTAATATACATGGCCTTGGATGTGTTTCCATGTAAACTCACTAGGTGGCAGGGCTGTGGCGTAGCAACCAATTGCTCGGCTTGTTGGCGCATTTAGCTGAAAGTTTCACACGTGACGTGGCGGACGCGGGTTACAAGCAGGGAGTTAACATTAAGTTCTGCATTAACCCTTCTGTGGGAACATGATTCTTTTTCAGCCTAGTGGGAACATCTGCCAGTGAGGCAGATATAGATGGAATATCTATTTCCCGGGTATTCCTAATTAGAAATTCAGAGGGTATTTGTGGTTTATTACATGTCATGTTAGCCACAATCGTCAAACCATATCTCCTTAATTCTTAACCAGCTTCTACTGAACGGAACAAATTGTCACTGGTTATATTACGGTTCGTTTTGTAGAGGCATTTAGTTAGTCGAACGAGTGATTCGGTTGGGATTTTTAATTTTTGATCTGGTTAGTCTATTTTTCACCTGAACCATAGAAGGCTGGCGATGTTGACTGAAGCATATGTGGACTCGCAATACCCAAGGTCGAAGGTTGGGGGAACCCAGTGTTGAATAAAGAAACATAGCTGCTGAGAGGCAGATGTTCCAACAGGAGGGTTAAGCTAAGGAAAACTCCTAGAGTATCCCTGTCCTACAACATTCGTTCGATGGTCGAATGGCTAGGACGCTGGCATTCGGTACCAGAGTCTGTGGGTTCGAATCCCACTCTTGGCATGGACGTTTGTAGCCGTTCGGAATCAACTTTATTCAGTAGGTCCAGGTCTAATTAGCCCTCGTGTATAAAAAGTTGACCGTAGCGCTCCAAACCAAACCAAACCTACAACATTCCCCATATTCACCCGACCTGTCACCGTGTGGAAGGGCCTGTGCTGAGAAGTATCCCGGATGAAGCTTTCTCTGTTTGCTTCCATGACCTCCAGAAACAGTGGCAGCTGTGCATAGCTAGCCGATTGGACTATTCTGACAAGACCTAGAATATTAGTTGCTAAGTTTAATAAATCATTATTATTATTATTTTTTTACGAGTTCAGTACTTGAACTTTTCCCACAAAAGGTATGTATTCAAAGCATATGGCCAGACATGTCCCGAATGAAGAAGAGGTTGTACCACAGCTTTCAAAAGGAGAATTTTATTTCTCCTGCAGATCTGATGCAATAATCTCAGAGATTCAGTACTATTGATATAGTTTCAGAAGTGCCAATATGCTGCTTAAGTCACCTGTCACGGTTGATACCGAAGTATTTCACTGAGTTCTCCCAGTCAATTGCCGAGTTGTATTGATTTAGGCCTGATTGGGTAGATCATTTGTAAGTTAGTCACAAGACATTTTGAGATTTTTTTTTCTTTTTGAAATTTCGACCAGAAACCGTGCTCAGAGTATATTGCTGTGAAAATGTTGATGTGACTATTTCCTTTTAACGTAGGATTACGTTCCTCCGTAACGAAAAGCAAAATTTCAGACGCTAAAACCGTCCGTCCGTACCTCATGAGTTACAATTTCGGCAGCGTGCCAAACCCAGTCTGTATCGCTTGGACAAGCAGTAAACAGTTAAACAGAAAAGTATCAGAATGCGTCAAAATTTTGACATACATAAATGTATATATATATATATATATATATATATATATATATATATATATATATATATATATATATATATATATATATATATATATATATACTAGCTGAAAACCCGCGCTTCGCTACGAAGTACATTCAAATTAAATACAACGGTCAACGTATGCAATTTATGCCAAAAAATAAATATATATATTTATAATAAATGCGATGATCAATGTATACAATTGATGTAAAATATATATCTATCTATATATATATATTTATAAAAAAATAGTAAGGGATATGCATTTTTTTGGATAATATCCAATCGTCTGCTGCATTAAAAAGAGAAAAAAATATTTTTTTTGTCTATTTAGTTGTTACGCACGTAACGATAAATTTATTGAAAGTACCCGAAAAAGAAATCACGTGATCAGCATTTAATAAATTAAATTCTAAAAATTAATCTTTAAAAATTCACCAAAAATCAGAAAATGGAGGTAAAAATTCGAAAAAAATTTCATTTTGAAGGAATTTGTATGATCTTTCTCGTGATATAAATTTTATAACCCTCAATGTATTATTTTAAATGACAACGTAAAAAAAGTTTAAAAAACAGCTTAAAAATTTAATTTAAAAAAATCTAAGAAGAATTTTTGAAAAATCTTTCTTAGTGCACCCCTACACTACTAGAAGAATCGCCATGCAAAATTTCAGCCCTTTAGGTCCAGCGGTTTGGTCTGTGCGTTGTATGTCAGTCAGTCAGTCAGTCAGTCAGTGAATGAATGAGTCAGTTACGGAACTGTTTTATATATATATAGATATATATATGTGTGTGTGTGATAATATTACTAACTGCCTATGATCGCCCATTCTGAGTTTTATCTCTGTCCTGGTAACCCCTCTTTCTTCTTTAAGATGGCGGATATATATATATATATATATATATATATATGTGATAACTTCAGACTCCGGGTAGCTAAAAATGTTCAGAGTCAGTCTACTACATTAAAATACAGTTTTATTAAATTTAAGTCGGAAACTTTTTACACTATTTACAAATGTGTTGATCTACCTCTAGACATAGAGGGAACTGGCCTTCGTAATAGCCAAATAATTTCGATGAGAAGATGTCGGCAAGCACATTCACAACTAAACTAGAAGGTCGGTACACAGCCTCTAGAGCATACAGCTCTGAAAATAGAGTAACTTCGTAAGGAAAGTTATAGCTAACTAGAAGCTTATACAGCGGGCTGCTCTGAAATATGAAGATAACTTCTTGATGAAGTAACGTGCTAACAGAAGCTTGTAGAGCAGGATGCTCTGACATAGCTATACTTCAGGGTGAAGTATTAGTTGACGAAAACCTTTTAGCGGGCTGCTCTGAAAAATAAAGTTCAGGATGAAGTCGGTTGCTCCAGGACAACGTAGACGAAAGGTGCTCTCTAGATGAGACTCTCGACCAAGTCTGTTCAAAAAGCTGGATTTCTTCTCCCGGCGTTAGAACTCGTGCTTCCGATCACGTGACTGCAAATGTTTAGGTTGGCTGGCACAATTTGTGACGTCATGTCCGTTGGTTGTGATTAGCTTGACAACGAAGCCATGTGGTCGGCTCTTATAAATCAGCTGATCTGAAAATCATTAGTTCACGTCGAACTATTCATTAGTTTACGTCCTCCCAGGGGCTGCAGATAGGAGCAACCCCATTCTCTGCTTCCTGACACCTTGACACTGATCTATAGAACTGTTCGCAGGTCACCTGCTGTGGGAGGTCCGGCTGTCTGGGTGATTTATTCGGAAAGGTCGTAACGGATTCTTACAATATATATATATATATATACGTACATATATATAGATACATATATACATAACACATATATATGTATCTATATATATATGTGTGTGTTATGTACATATGTGTTATGTATGATACATATATACATACAAATGAGGTAAGCAACGATAAGTAATCCTACGTTAATGACCCGCGGTAGTTTCGTTAAAAGAGACTAACTGAAATTCTTTTCCACCTGTTTACTGCAGATACCACGGGAAAAAAATTGAAAATGCATTTTTTTTAAGTTATATAAGTAGGTATATTTGTAGTGTATTGCACTGTACTCTTGTGTCACAGTGCAATGGATATAGAGTTTAGTTGAACTATACTGAAAAATTTACCAAATGGTCCTGCAAATAAAATGTGAGATACCCGCACAAACAATTCTGGATTGCTATCGAAATATTTAAAAAAAGAGAGAATAGTGTTGACAGAAGAAATATAAAGATATAAAAAAAAATTGTGAGTAGATCTATAAACTCCAGAGAAGTTTCAAAACAAAGTTTTAAAGTGGCTACATAAATCTCTTTAAATGCTGAAAAAGACAGAAAACTTAAACGGATCTATGAATTGCCAATAAGGTAAAAAAAGTTTAAGTGATTTCACAAATTATTTCTAACTTTTCAAGAAAAAGTTCCATAGAAATTTTCTACGTTTACAAAGTACTCAGTATAGTTTTTTGGGTGGAGTGAACTAATGTACTCTTTTTCTTTGGAAAGTTTTATTGCGTTTTGAAAAATATTTGTCCCTTCAGCAAACAGTAGTTAAAGTTTCATCTCCTACAGCAGTACACAATTTACTCCTGTAAATAAAACCGTGAGAGTGCTTCAGATATTTTTACTTCGGATGTTCAACCCGCACTTAGAGAGAAAAATGGGCCATTTTTCTGCTAAAATCTGTTGCATATCTCAGAGCTAATTCACTAGATTATAATCATCTTAAATATACTGTATGCTTTTGTATGAGTAACGATTCTGCTGTTATTTGATTTTTTTTAAGGATTTTGAATTTAGAGTTAGAATTTTAAAAAAGATTTTGCCACGGTTTCGTTAGGTTTTCCGAAGGCTATAGAAATATTTCATAGCGAAAATTTTATTTTTAACAGTACTTCTGAAAAGCAGATTTTTTTTTTGTTTTACTCTCCCAGCACACTGGTACGACGTTTCTCAATTCACATAACGATTTAACCATTCTGTAGTTCGATTTTAATGAACTCAGTGCAGAAAAACCAATATTTTTAAACAATAAACATGGAAGAAAAGGCCCAGAAGGTTTTAGAGAAATAAAGGCATAGCGATGATTAACAAACAAATGAAATTTAAGATTGATCCATGAATAATCCCATTAAAAATAACTTCACTGCATCAGCATAAGGTAGAATATAAAAACAGTGACCGATCATTGATTAAGCGTATTTTATTTGGATTCTACTTTTGACTGGACCAAAGATAGCCTCGTGGTAGACCGCTGAGCTTCGTACTGGGGTTGCTTTGTTCGAATCCCCTCCATTTCATACCTTCTGGTCTAGGCCGCATATGGTAGACCGGAAAGTTCCTTCCTTGAGGTTATTGGGCGGGGGGAAGGTGCGAGCCCCCCAGAAGTCACCCATGAGGGTGCTCGGCCAAAATGGGGTTTGCACCAAGGGTTGATGTTTGTTGACCTATACAGTGCCCCCATTGCAAGCAACTTTCTCAGGATATAGTCCAAATGCCTGCATTTACAATTGCCCTTGCATTTACTTTTTGCTTCTTCAGTTTCTTGATCTAAATTTTAATTTTCTTTTCCTGTCATACTGCAAAGACCCGTGGAATTGGACACGCCTTGGTCGACCCTTCTCTTTATGAAGCTAGACTCCACATCTTTCAAGTTTAAATTCTTTAATGCCTTCTTTTATGTTAACATAATTGCTTTAACACTTCAAAAACCTACCTTTTGGAAAACCGGTTTTGGTTCCCTGCCATGCGTATAAATGGCATCAGTGGTCCAATACCCAATCTCATGATTGAAAGCGGTCATTCTGTTTCATTTTAACGAAAGTCATCGTCAAGGTATCTGCTCTATAGCACACAGTTATCGGTTTACCCCTTCTCTCCTTCTCTGTGGGTGGTCGATACTTTCTCGTTGTGGACTGTAGATTTTCTTTTGTTTTTTGTTTCGTAATAATTTCTTATAATCTTAATCTAGAGGCAACTATATTAATTGATTCACTTGTTATAGAAACGCACTAGACTTTTTCAATGGACATCATAGTCCTTTTTTTATTATACGGAGAGGTCTTTTTTACGACCTTATTCACTGGTTCTCCATAGGCAACTGAACTAACAGTCGCCAAGGGTTGGCGGGAAGACGGTACCCAGTGATCACGCAGGAGCACCAACATACCGCCCCACCTTGCAATGTTTACAAACATTCAAGATACAATTATGCAACATCTCATGATACATGTGAACCAAATAAACAATTATACAAACAGATACAAATGCAATTAATTTTTAACATGACTAGAAATAAATATGAATTCTAGTTATAATATGAAAGTATAGTACAACAACCATGCAAGTACAATAGAAATCAATTCTGAACAAATTATTTAGAGTAAATATATCTCAGGCGCGTGCACGACACGTTCAGGCTAAGAATTTACAGGTAATATGCATAATTTAGAAATTGGACGCTTAAATTGTCCATGTTGAGTTTTAACAAGAGCTACGCGGATTTTTCCATCCTTTCCCGGCAGCACATCTATAATTTTTCCCATAAGCCATTTACAAATTGGTAGATTATCCTCCTTAATTAGGACTATAGACCCAACTGCTACATTATTTTTTTCAAAGCTCCATTTTGATCGTTGTTGTAAGGTGTTTAAATAGTCGGTATGCCATTTTTTCCAAATTGTTTGAACGATTTTAGTTGTTTTTTGCCATGCGTTCAGTCTATTCTCGACTTTATCAAGTAAAATTGGCTCTACAATAGCATTTAAAGGTCGTCCTATCAGGAAATGACCTGGGGTAAGGACATCAACTTCGTTTGAATCGCTTGGTAATGGAGTGATTGGTCTACTATTTAAAATTGACTCAATTTGATTGACAACAGTCAAAAATTCCTCATACGTTAGTTTTAAATTTCCCACTCCTCGTTTAAGATGGTACTTAAATGATTTAACTCCTGCCTCCCAGAGGCCACCGAAATTTGGAGCTCTAGAGGGAAGAAATTTCCAATCGATCCTTTCATAAACAAGGTAACTAGTTAAAGTTTCATCGGGATTTTTAACCATATTATACAATTTTTTTAATTCGTTACTGGCTTCAATAAAGTTGGTAGCATTGTCAGTAAATATTTTGGAACTTTTTCCGCGTCGGGCAAAAAACCGCTTTAAAGTTGCTAAGAAAGCTTCTGTTGTTAAATCAGTTACTAGTTCCATATGTATTGCTTTAGTTACAAAGCATATAAAAATGCAAACATAAATTTTATGAAAATTGCCTTTTCTCTGATTTTTGTATCTAATATAAAATGGTCCACAAAAGTCAATGCCAACATGATTAAAAGGATAGCTTTGGGTTACCCTTTCTTGAGGCAATTGACCCATTATTTGGTTGGAAGCTACTGGGTTGGCTTTGCGACATACCACACATTCTTGAACAATTTTCCTACATAATGAGCGACCAGAAATTGGCCAAAATTTTTGACGAACAAAGTATAACAGAGATTGGGCACCTATATGAGAGTTTCTATCATGGAAGGATTTAATCAGGATTTTGGTTAGCTTATGTTTGGCTGGCAATATAATGGGATGTTTAGCATCAAAGGTCAGATGAGAATTTTCTAATCTTCCACCTACCCTAATTACATTTTGATCGTCCAATAATGGATTTAAGCATTTCAATTTACTCTTACCTGAGACCGGAAGACGCTTTTTTAAGTTTTTTAATTCCTCAGGAAATTCCATAGTTTGAACTAACCTTATTAGGCAAAGCTCGGCCTGATCAACCTCACTCACACTCAAAGGACCCTTACGTTTGACATCAGGATTCCTACTGTTAAAATAGAACCTGAAAATATAACTAAGAATTCTTATTAATTTCAAATAGTCATTTGTTAAAACAAGAAAGTCAGTTAAGAAGGGTATCTCTGCCACCAAATTTAAAGTCAAACTCTGTTGTTTTTTCCGTTCGGAGAGATAAAGTTCATCGTCGTTCGTACTTGAATCACAAATTGGTTCTGAAGAGAGTCCTTGATTTTCTTTTAAAAATTCTGGTCCATTCCACCATAAGTTGTTCTGATGAATGTCGATAGCATTCATCCCTCTCGATATTAAGTCAGCAGGGTTACTTTTTGAAGAGATGTGATTCCAATGGTAGCGTTGAGTCAGTTCTTGAATTTCTGCTACGCGATTGCTCACAAATGTTTTTAGGCTGAAGGGAATGGTTTGTATCCAACATAAAACTATGGTTGAATCAGACCATAAGTACACCTGTGAAATGGGTAGCTGCAGGGACGATACAACCTTTGGCATTAACCTCGAGAGTAGAAGGGCAGCACACAGTTCTAAACATGGAATTGTTGTGGGTCGTAGAGGTGCTACTCGAGATTTGCTGCACAGTAGATTAGCTTGCCAACTTCCATTTAAGGTCCGGCAGCGGAGGTATATTGCTGCACCATAAGCCTTTTCAGAGGCATCACAAAACCCGTGCAACTCGAGTTCCGTGGCATCTTCCACTAAAACACATCGTGGAATACGAACAGTGTTTAGTTGACATAAGTCATCGAGAAAAGATTTCCAACTGTTTTGGATCTTAGATGGCAAGAAGTCCTTCCAATCTAGTTTCAGAATCCATAATCCTTGCATAAAAATTTTGGCACGAGTTACCACAGGACCGATTAGACCAAGTGGATCGTATATTCTAGCTATTTCCGACAGTACTTCTCTTTTTGTGTACTGGTCTTTTGGTTTGAGGGATACTGTAAATGCAAAGTTATCTTCAGTGGGTTTCCACAGCATTCCCAAGGCTTTAACTCCGACGGTGGAAGTGAAAGAATAATCTTCTTTGAGGGAAATAACGTTCAATAATTCTTGTCGGTTTGACATCCATTTATGTAAGTGCATTCCGCCACGTTGTAACAGTTCTATCAATTCTTGTTGGAGTTTGATAGCTTCTTGTAAGGACTCTGTTCCGGTTAGCACGTCATCCATATTAAAGTCCGACATTGTTACTGCTGATTCTGCAGGAAAATTACAAATTTCGTCGGTCGCTAACTGCTTTAAAGTACGTATGGCTAAGAATGGGGCACTGGACGTGCCATAAGTCACAGTATTTAATCTGTAAGTTGAAGGTTCTTCATTGGGAGATCCTTTCCATAATATTCTCAGAAGATCTCTTTGGTCCGGATCAATTAAGATTTGCCGGTACATTTGTTTTACATCAGCGATGAAAGCTATTTTATGTTTTCGAAATCTAATTAGGATATCAAAAATATCTTCCTTGACTTCTCCTTTCAGGAGCATATCATTTAAAGAGCAACCATTTTTTGTTAACGCGGAAGCATTGAAGACCACCCTTAACTTAGTAGTTGTCTTCTCTGGTTTATAAACAGCATGATGCGGTAAATAATATTTCGGCACTAATAAATCATCTTTATCTGTGTCAACCTTTTCCATGTGCCCTAATTTCAAATATTCAGTTAGAAATTCTTGATATAAAGAACGCATATTCGGATTTTTATCTAAGCGAGCCCAGAGTTGTTGTAATCTTCTTTCTGATAAGTGTCTGGAATCGCCTAATTGGTTAAGTTCATCTTTATGGGGCATTTGCACTATATATCTTCCATTTTCTAGTCTTTTGGGAGTTTCTGTGAAATGCCTTTCGCAAAATTCTTCTTCTGAGCTTAGCATTGGACTTTTATTTTGAAAACTGTCTAACTCCCAGAAACGTTTCATACTTTCATTCAAGTCATTGTGCTCTATTAAAAGACCACAGTAAGGCGCTTTTTCTTCATAAATATTGGCTGTTCCGCTTACTATGTACCCAAAAACCGTATCTTGTAAAATAATGCGTCCATTCTCTAATTTAATTTTATTAGGTTTTAAAATTTCTAGAACTACATTCGCTCCTAATAACATGTCTATCTTCCCAGGCTTGTTGAAGGTAGGATCCGCCAATTTTACGTTCTGAGGCCACTCATGCTTTGAAATATTCACATATTTTGCAGGTAGAACCCCAGTAATTTTTGGCACAACCAATAATTCTACCTTTTTCAAGAAATCTCTTTTTTCATTAGAAATATCGGCAGTTAACTTTGCTTTAATTGGAATTGAAACATTATTCAGACCGCAGACTGAAATGTTCATTTTTTCTGCTTTTACCTTTAACAAGTTAAATAGCTCCGTGGATACGAAACTATTTTGCGAACCCGTGTCAAGTAACAATCGGCACATATATTTACTGCCGTTGGCTGTCTCAATGCAGACCACAGCCGTGGGTATTATACCGACTTTCGTTTTGCTTTCTTTTGTTAGAATGGCAGAAGCGCAGAAGCTATCCGAGGGGGTGGTTTCTTGGAATTGGAGACTAGCAGGAGGGGAATTCCTTATCTCCCCACTGTATTGTCCAGAATCGGGTGCGGCCTCGCTGGTACTTTGGCGCGTAAAGTCGTGTAACAGAACATTGTGCTTTTTATGGCAAACTTGGCAACGAAACTTTGATTTGCACTCGTTTAATTTGTGCGAATCTCTCAGGCAGTTCAAGCAAAGAGAATGCTCTTTGACTAGCTGGTATCTTTTTTTTACATTCATTTGTTTAAACACTGAGCACTGATATATTAAATGGGAACCTTTGCATGCAATACACGACTGCTCATTTGAGTTTATTACAAAAGCATTTGCCTTAAAATTATTCCGAAACTTATTATTTCTATCTGGGATGGCCTTATTTTTAACCTGCGGATTTTGCGCTAGGTTCTCTAACATTTGAGCCCGTTTTTCCAAGAAGGATAGGAAAGAATCGAGATCTGGAACTTCATTGGAGCTGATACTTAACTCGTACTGTTTTCGAGTCTCTCTGTCCAACTTAGGACGCAAAATATTTAAGATAACGATATCAGAAAGATTATTTCGTTCATATTTTAAGACATTCAGTGCCCGTATATTTTTCTTTACAGTGTCAATTAAATTTCTTAAGTCCTTTGGAGACTCACTAGTTAGTTTTTCTTGATTTAAAATCGCATTAACGTAAGTCTCAATGATAATTCTTCTGTTTTCGTACCTCTTCGTCAACGCTTCGAATAATGAGGCAAATGTGTCCTCTATTGTTTTTAAATTCTGGGCTTCACCTATTAAAGAGGCATTTAAGTAATGTAACTTTTGTTCTTCGGATAGGTGAGCATTAGAGGTTATAATATTTTCGAATTGTATTTTAAATGCACTCCATTCTTCGTATTTTCCCGAAAACGTGGGAAGAGGGATTTCTGGTAATTTAATGCGAACAGAAGTTTCTTTATTTATTTGAGTTTGCGGTGATAAGTTAGTATTTCCATGATCAGCTACAATTTTTGTTATATTTTTAATTTTACACTTTGCACTGACAATTTTATCTGCATAATCTTCACTAACAGTTATTTCATTGTCGAATTCTTTTTCCTCAGTTATGAGGTTTTCGATTTCAGCATTCATACCTTTTAAGGATTCATCTTTTTGATTTAATTGATCCATAATTTCTGACATACAATTAACATCTTTGCTATTAGTTTCAATTAGATTTTCAAGTTTTGTTATTAATTTTGTAACACTAGTTCTTACAATACATCGTTTTTTCTTTAATTTGTCTATTTCTTCCATATTGATCAACTTTGAAACAATAGCACTTCAACTTCAATAAAATTAAGAATTCTTCTTACCTTGCTGATTTCTTCTCCGGTGTAGGGGGACCAACATATGGTCGATACTTTCTCGTTGTGGACTGTAGATTTTCTTTTGTTTTTTGTTTCGTAATAATTTCTTATAATCTTAATCTAGAGGCAACTATATTAATTGATTCACTTGTTATAGAAACGCACTAGACTTTTTCAACGGACATCATAGTCCTTTTTTTTATTATACGGAGAGGTCTTTTTTACGACCTTATTCACTGGTTCTCCATAGGCAACTGAACTAACAGTCGCCAAGGGTTGGCGGGAAGACGGTACCCAGTGATCACGCAGGAGCGCCAACAGTGGGGAAACAGAATTTTCTTCGCAGGCTAAAATCTAGGACCGATCACAGATCCAGGCGGCAGCCGTGCGATTTTTCTAAATTCCTGTTTGGCAACTCGTTTATATCGGAAAATTACTGTAAGTTTATTAATTCTTTATCCGTTCGGAGGTAAAAGCAGTGCAATGCTTTGCATTTCTTAACCCTACTACCTTGACCTTGACCTTGCATTTGATAACAATAAACAAATTTATTAATTTTTTTCTCTTATTACTCTAATGCATAGGTTCTTAAACTGTGGTCCGCGGAACCCTGGGGGTCCAAGTTGCCATTACCGGGGATCCGCGACAGGGCCGCCCAGAGACTTTACGGGGCCTGGGACAAACTTCTGTTGGGGGCCCCAAGACTATTTTTTAGAAGAATATTTTGTAGTAAGAGAAATCTGATTAATCGAATAATTTTTTTTATTTTTTGGGGGCCCCCTTTTTTCAGGAGATTATTTTGAATTTGAAGTACGGTACAAGTTTCAGAATTTTCTTTCGGAGGAAATCTAATAAATAATTTTTTTTAATTTTTGGGGGGCCCCTTCGGCAGTTGGGGGGCTGGGGCAAAATGCCCCAGTTGCCCCCCTCCTCTGGGCGGCCCTGGTCCGCGAAACAATTTTGACACTAACTTTACATCCCGCAACTTTTCGCTTTTATTCAAATAACTCATTTAATAAAAATCCTACATGGTCGAGACTTTTTTGGTTTGTAGTTGCTTAACTAGTTAATAACATAACTAAACAATAATTAGTAAAAACTTTTTTTATTCAACTGCAAATACGGAAAAATAAATAAGAGAATGCAAATTTTTGCATTGTTGTAACTATTGTGCGACGTGGTAACACGTAGCTATAAACAGACTGGCGACTCAGGTGGATCGTTGGATAAAAACTGGATGTACACTGAAACAAAATATAGATGAAAACGACCTATATGATGGAGCATCAACCTTGAAATCCATCAAGAAACGTAAAATTAAAAAAATATTGTGATGAGTATTTATCATTTGGATTCACTTATATATGGGATGGGGGGATGGGATGGGGTCCGAAAAAAAAAATGCTGTTCAAGAGGGGGTCCTCGGACTACATAAGTTTAAGAACCTCTGCTCTAACGTATTAATTTTCCTTAAAAATTGTACTAAGATCTTGTATGTTAGTAAGAATTGATATTATTACATTTTCTAAAGTGATATTTAGAAAGAATGACTGTTTTTTTTTAACTCTTTAACACAGTTCGATACCTTTGTTGGGATTTTTCAGTGCCCAGTGAGAAATTTCACCGTACCCGTAATCGCGACATATTTGCAATCTCATTCAACTTATTTTGAATTAAAAGACAATCTCCGAAGCCTTTTCATTTTGATAAAAAGTTTTAGCAAAGCTGCCGATTTTTACTGATTGTAAATGAAACAACAAATCGAAAAATAAAATTAAAAAAAATTATTTTGAAAATAGAAACACTATGTAGAGGCAAATTTTATTTATTCAAACTGGTAATTAATGTTGAAGCATTACGCTGCTACTTTTTTTCAAAATTTAAATTAATTTTTCATAGCTGAATTCTAATTTTAGAAGCGTCATCCAGCTTACTCCTTCCTCCTTTTTTTGCTGCAGTTGAGAGTAAATTTTCATTGGGCTTTTCGATGTCAGATCGATAATATTTTCTTATTTTTAAGGTGTTAGGTCTTCTGGTTTTTATTTAATGTTAAAAGGTTTGAAAACCTCAAAAGCTGTAGTGGTTTTCAGCAAGGAAGTCTTTTTAGTACAATACCGCTACAATTCTTTTCAGATGAGAAACAGTTTCTTTTAGAATTTCCACGAGAGATTTCTTTTAGAATTTTACATTTCGATTCCCATGAAAAGCCAATTTAAGCAGGAAATGATTCTATTTTTTTCTGTCAAATGCCGTGATTTATACTTGTAAATATCGTAATTATCGCAATTCATTTTCTGAGTTTAAAATATTTATGCTTTTTTCTTTGAAAAGGCGAGCGAAAAATGATCACATACATCCGCCAGATGTGTGATTGGGTTCAATCATAAATCCTTTTTATGCTCTCAACGGAATTCTTTCCCTAAAAGTGTACCCCGTACAAACTGTACGCATATCTTCTGTTCTTATTGAATATTTTTTTTAAACTTTGATGATAGACTTTTCAGTTGCTAACTCTAATTTTCTTTACGCATTTTAAGAAGCTGCGGGCTTTTGTTTCTTTAATTGGACAGTATTATTCAACAAGGAATCAACCCACAAAAGTTTAAAAGTTCAGTTAAATAGCCGGTAGAGGGCGCCACATTTTTAACTATCTGGCAAAAAATTATTGTTATTCTAGGACAAATTTTTGTAACTAACTGGAGAATTTTAATTTTTTATTACCGGATTCCCAAAATGAATTGCTACTTAAATACGTCTAAAGAAAGAAGTTTAGTTTTTAGAACTCTTAAGAATTTGACAACTTCGTTCATTTCAGATGTTTATATTTACGAATAAAGCATAAAAATTTGCAGTAAATATTCGTAAATTTTCGTCAATTTAAAAAAGCTTCCTGCTTGGATAAACTATCGTGTTTTGATTTATCATAATTTATCTCTCCAGGCGGTTTATTTATTCTATTTTGGTCATTCTATTATTCTGCTTCAACGTCTCCAAAATTTTCATTTCTGATTATATTTAATTTATTGTTTTCGTTATTTTTTCAATTATGTCATTTCTTATTCCGTTTGTATATTTAATTATTTAATACAAACATTTTTTAGTTATTCTTTTGTTTTGCTTTGACATATTGTGAGTTTTTTATTTGGATTATTGTTTTTCGTTCCATGGCGTGACTTATTTGCTTAATATGTTATATACTTTTTGTTTTCTGTTAAGAAAAGCTATTTTCTAGTTATCTTTTTTCTGTTCATTGTTTCCTATCTTACGTTCATTTTATCTGTGTACGGTATCGGTTGATTATTTTTCTTCCATCTCTTGTTTCCATCATTTTTCCATACCACCATTTTCCCTATAGAATTTTTTTATAGGGTTTTCCTATGTCCTCTTCGGGTTTTTTTGCTCCCCATTTTTAACAGGTATGTCGAAAGAAGTCTGATCGGAAGCAACATTTCCGTTCCTTGTATTCCACCATGTATTGATTTTTGAGAATTTATCTGTATATCTTTTTATGTGTCTCCTTTTTTTATAGTAATTTTGTGTTAGTTTAATTTACCATTTCTAAAAAAATTTGTTACTAGAATTTATTTTAATTTTCAACTAAACTTTCATTTGTTTTCATTATATATGCGTATTACATAATTTATTTTTAGCATTTTTTATAATATAATTTTTGAATTATTTTGTTTTATTTTGATTTGTTTAAAGTTATTGATTTTAAAGGCTATATTTTTTTACAAAACTTATCAGCACAAAGATGCTGTTATTGTCACTCTGTCAGATTTACGTGTCTGCCTTTTGCAAGTTCGTCAACATGTCCAATAAACCAAGTAATATAGAAATGCCTTGGCGACGTTTAACAGCGAAAGAAAAAATAGTGAATTTAATCAATAACAAATTGGTACATATTTAAAACCCCAAACCGATTTTTTTTTAAATTTGTATTTTCATTTGTTTAATATATTATACCTTTTTTTTTAGAATAGCGTTATTTTAATTATCTCATTTTCCATCAGTACCTTCTTCTTTCTTATGTTTATTTTATCCATATAGTGTTTCTCCTGATTCTTTTATTCTTCACAGTTAAGTGTTAAATATGCCGCACTCTTTTGATTTTTTTTATGAATAGCTTTATTCTTTTAGGAAGAACACGTGGATAAAGGTTTAAAATTAAGGCTGCTGTGTACTAACCCTACTGGATACGCTCGCCTCAATGTTAACATATGGAGAAAATGTGTCTACTATTGACAGCTACATAAATGCTGAAATCCAATAAAAATGGTATTTTCAGATAGCCTGAACTTTTCTGCACCTTGTATCAGATTTCAATTTATAAACTGCGCCCACCAAAGGAATTCAGGAGCGTTTAAAACTCATTAGACCTGATTTTTTCCAAAGAATAATTTAAATTTTAAAATATTATTTGCATTTTTTTAAATAAAAAATGCTCGAAGGTGTAAAATTTCTTTCTCTATTGCGGAGTATAATTAAAATTTTTTTCAATCCTAGTCGGCAATCCTTGGACATATTTTCTCCATAGGTTAATACTGAGGTGAGCGAATCTAATAGGGTTAGTACACAGCTGCCTTAACGCTAGTTGTTATGTGAACCGAGTAGCAAAGAGCTTATTTGCAACTCGGTAAACTGGTTATTTTGTAAACCAGTCGCAATTTGCTGATTCCTTTTGTCCTCTAATTCAGTCATATGCTGAAATAAAGTACATTAAAGCTAGTTTGCCGCTGATTTTCTCTCATAATCTTCTTGCTTCTTGAATTTCAACATCTACAATCCGTTAGGTTTAGGACAAGGCTTACTGTCTGCAAACTAACGGTTATGTGTATTACTCAAATGAAATAAATTCAGTGAACAGTATGGAAAACATGCAATTCAAATACATTCATGAATTAAACTCCTATGAAATAATACATATCAGGGTCGTTATAGAACTGTTTAGTGTTTGGAATTGAATTCATTTCTAAAATTAAGAATTCAGGCAATGAAGCAGCTTTTCCCATCTACAATGGCACGTCATCTACAAACGTCGTATTTAAGAATCGTATCGAAGTCATTAAACAATTGCTTCGTCTACAAAATGGAGGTGTTGGCGAGCCCAGGCAAGGCGTAAAACTTTGTGCCGTGCAGTCAGCAACGGTTCACGAATGGTCCTGAAGCTCCGAAAGCCCATATCAATGATGGTCCGTTGAACAGTTCGCACGCTGACACTTGTTGATGCCCTAGCATTGAAATCCGCAGCAATTTCGTCATCTACAATCTGTTATGTTTATGATAGAGCTTACATTCTTCAAACCATCGATTATGTGCATTACTTAGATGAGACAAATTCCGAGAATCATACAGTCCCTGCAACCGAGAAAGATTCAGGAATGTCTTTCAAATAAAACACACCGGGATTGTTTTAGATCTGCTGAGTATTAGAATCTAAACCCTGGTCTTAAATTATGAATTTAGGCACTCAAGCAGCTTTGCACGTGCAGCGGTGAATAATAAAAAAGTGTTCTATCTAATATTAAGTTACGCACCCAATTCTCTGAAAACGAAGTGTACATACACCTGATGAATAAAAAAGAAAAAATCACAGTTAAATCATTGAAACAAATTTGTTACAAATATATCCGTCAGACACGAAATGAGATTCAGTCGCGAATGTCCCTCGAACACTTTATCGAGGAAATCTAATATTTCTTTTCATTCAGAGTTTATTCAAATTTCGTTTATTGATAACATGCATTCCATAGAACATTTCTCCGTGAAAATCCAATTTGCTGGATACGGAAAATAATCTAAAATGAATATTTGTTGAAGGGCATCGTAATACCGTAACAACATTTTCTGTGGAATTGTTTCTCAACAACGCTTATGATTGTAAGATGATGTTGATACTTTTTTTTAAAGAAATAAAGTGGGATGAAACGTATTTTCCACTGAAACAATATTCTTTGGAACACATGTACATGTTAAATATGAGTAAAAATGGAATAAGGAAATCACAGTGCTCTGCCGAATTTAAGTTATTTGATTTTAACCATACCAGAATTCAGGAACCTATTTAAGTAATTTCCACGTGTTTGCAGAAAATAAGTGGGCTAACCGTTAGGCTGCTGTGTACTAACCCTATTGGATTAGCTCGCCTCAATGTTAACCTGTTGAGATACTGTCTATTTGTAGCTACCTCAATGCTGATAATCCAATATAAAGGGTATTTTCGGATTGCTTGAACTTTTCTGCACCTTGCTTCAGGATTCGTGTTATAAATTGCGTCCACCAAAGGAATTTAGGAACGCTTATAACTCACTCTACCAGATTTTTTTCCCCGAATCATTTAAATTTTAAAATATTATTTGCATTTTTAATAACACACGAAAAATGCCCCAAAGATGTCAAATTTCTTTGTCTATTACGGAGTACAATTAACAAAAAAATTCTTTCAATCCAAGTGAGCAATCCGTGGATACATTTTCTCCATAGGTTAACATTGAGGTGAGCGATTACTATAGGTTTAGTGCATAGCAGCCTTGTATCTCAGCTTGTTATTTCTTAACACCATATGTTGACAGTTTTATACTCCACTATACATAAATCTTATGATAAGCACAAGAGGCTTTTGCCATTACGTGACAGTTTTGCGTGGATGCCCTTTTTCAATTTCGCCAAAATTTGCAATGAAACAAGTAATGTAGCAATGCATTGGCGATGTTTAGTAAAGGAAGAAAAAATAATGAATTTGATCAATAACAACACGGTGCGTTTTTAAAATCTCGAACCGAGATTTTTTTTTCAGTTTGCATAGTACAATTGCTACATAAATTTGTCTCAACCTAAACTACCAGTTATCCGTAAGCAGAGTATCAGTTGATTATAATCAACGGATACTCTGCCTACGTATAACTGGTAGTTTCGAAGTCTGTTTGATTATAATCAAACATTACTTCGAAAATAGTTCAGACATTAGTTTCACCGAATAGGGCAGTGGTTTTGATAAATTTTTACTCATTCAATTGTGAATAAAATTTAATGGAGAACAAAAGTGGACGTAACTTGTAATTATTTTTTCAGGAGAGGAAAATAATAAATAAAATTGTTATGGATATTAAATATGTAAGGATCATATTTATATCGATTATAAAACTATTTAAGGGCAAATGCATGTAAACGTGTAAGAAATGCATTGGGGTGAAAACATTTGCCTACAATGGTCCATTTTTCTTTTTCAAACCAAACCCCTGTGTTTAAGATATTTTTCCCCAATATTGAAAGCTGTAAGCAATATTTCGCTTCAAAACTTCAATATACTAGCACGTGAAACCAAGAAACTATAAAATGCATACTTTTTGAAGACTTATATTTGTCAAAGATCCATACCGACTCGTAGATTTTGAAAGATTGTGATTGAAATTTAAAGAGATGGGCGTGAAAACAAGCGCTGCGTTATTTGAAATTACTTTCTTTGCCGGAAGAAAACCTCTTCAGCAAAATATGTACTGCAAGATATTGGTTTTCAGACAGCCGTTTCAATTTATGCTGTATACTTCTTTGAAATTTGGGGCACTAATATATGTAAAGGGACGGGCAATATTTAAAAACGTTCCGTATGATGGAGTTTCATTTTATATATATAATAATTTAATTTGTATACAAGGTGCGCCCATAAAGTAATCGGGCAATTTTTTATAAATAAAAAAAAAATATTACTTACCTTTAAATAAATTTATCTCCTTTAAAATAATCGCCAAAGGAGTCTATACAATTTTTCCAACGTTTCTTCAAGTCATCGAAACACTGTTTATAGGCGTTGGAACTAACTGTTCGTAAAACAAACGTAACATTTGATTTACTATCCGAGACGTTTCCAAATCTCTGTTCATTCATGGCCATCTTAATGTTCGAAAAAGGAAAAAATCAGCTGGCGATAAGTCGGGAGAATATGGTGGGGGATTTATCACTGTAATTGAATGCTTAGCAAGATATTGTGCAGAAATTGCTGTATGTGGCTTAGCATTATCGTGTAAAAGAAACCATTGTCCAGAATCAAACAGTTCCTTCCCAACTCGCCTTATCCTGTTTCATAATCGAAAAAGCACCTCCTTGTAAAAATACTGATAAATTGTTTGATTTTCAGGAACAAATTCGTGGTGAATAAGTCCATTGTAGTCAAAAAATGCCATCAGAATCACCTTTGATTTTGAGAACGAATTTTCTCCACATTTTCCTCATTCTTTGAAGTTGTAGGGCAATATAATCTTTGGTTCATCTTCAATGCTTTCTCGCCTACATTTAAAGTGGTTGTACCACTGATACACTTGTGTTCTTGATAATGATGCATCACTATATACTGTTCGAATCCTTTCTAAAGTTTCGGTAGCAGATTTACCTAATTTGTAACAAAATTTAATGTTACAACGTTGTTCCATTCCGAAGTAAAATTTTGTACAATTCATTCTCAGTAAATGAAAATTACTACGGCGTTTTGATATGGAAATGATTAAATAACTAGTTTAAACTGGCTTTAACAAGAGTTGAGATGTCACTCTTTCTAGCCAGGCGATTATTCTTTCACTTTTTTTATTTTATCGTTTGATCTTTTAATTTGTCCGGTTACTTTATGGACGCATCTTGTAGTTTCATAAATACCTTAGAACTAACACAATATTACCCAGTTTTATAATGAACTTTAAAAATTTGTAGTTAAAGTAATACTCTAAAAGAAAATCAGAATTTATCTCATGTCAGTACAATACAGCGTATTTCAAAAAGAATCATCCGATTTAAAAAAAAATCATAACTATTCATATTTTAATCCGTTTTGATAGAATAATGTATATGTAGACCGAGGGAAATCTTAAGTTTCACGCAGTTGCTGACAGGTAGCCCTAACGCTCTTCCTTCTCCCGCCACTTCAGTGTTTGTCACGATGGCGACTGCACAACAGAAATCGTATTCTGTTCTACGCTTCGCGAAGTGTGAGTCCGTAACAACTGTTCAGCGTGCTTTTCGTCAACAGTTCCCTGGTAGTATTGAAGTTCCTACTGCTCAGAGCACTAGGCGATGGTATAAACAATTCCAAGACTCGAGTTGTCTGTGTAAAGGGAAATCACCTGGCCATCCCCGCATGTCAGACGAAAATGTGGAGCGCATCCGACAGACTTTCGCATGTAGTCCACAGAAATCCACTCGCCGTGCCGGTAGGGAACTTGACATTCGTGCAACATCTGTCTAGCGTGTTTTTTGGGACGTTTGTTTTTGAAAACATACAGGATTCAGTTGCTGCAAGCTCTTCATACAGGTGACAAAGAATGACATGTGGAGTTTTGTGAATTCATTATTCATAGTATGTTACGAGATGACAATTTTTTAACATGCTTAGTGTTTAGTGACGAGTCTGCTTTTCATCTAAGTGGCAAGGTCAACCACCAAAATGTTAGAATATGGGTTATGGAACAGCCCCATGAAATTGTAGAGCATGAGAGAGACTCGCCAAAAATTAATATTTTTTGTGTTATTTCTCGGAAAAAGGTGTATGGTCCCTTTTTTTCATAGAGGCCACTGTTACGGGAATCACATATCTCGATATACTTGAAAACTGGCTTTTCCCACAGTTAGAAACCAATTCGGATAACTTCGTTTTCCAACATGACGGGGCACCCCCACACTGGAGCTTGGACGTTTGAGAATTTTTGGACAATCACATTGCGAAACGATGGATCGGCTGTTTGGGACCTGACTATTTAGTTAAACATCACTGGCCTCAAGATCGCCGGACCTCTCAGTGTGCGATTTCTTCTTGTGGGTGTTTATAAATGACTCCGTTTATGTGCCTCCCCTTCCAGCTACATTAGTCGAACTGAAGATATGCCTAACAACAGCCGTGGAAGCAGTGGATGCAGACATGCTCGCAAAAGTTTGGGATGAATTAGACTACCGTATAGACATATGTCGTGCATCCAAAGGTGGGTATAATGAGCACCTTTAATTTGGTTTGTAAAAAACTTACAAATCAAACTTACTGTCAGGAATGGATCCTATTTCCGCCCCCCCGTTGATTCCCCTACCGGAACTGCCTGCTTGGCGGGAAGGAGAAGCAGACAGGTTGGACACTCTCGGCCCGACTCGCAAGGAGGAAGGGTGGGGTGTACACGATCTCGACGTAAAGAGTGTTTTGCACGTGGAAAGTGCCTTCACGTGGTTTTATTGATCAGTGAAAGTTTGTAATATATGTGTATATATAGAATGTGTGATGTGTCCCAGTATAAGTATATGTGTAATAGATAATTTTGGGACTGAAGACCGTGTCTGAATTCGTCAACCGCGTAATACATTCCTGTAACACAAAGCAACGGACCCAGGGGCAGTTAAGCCTCGTCAAGGGAGAGGAATCGCTTTTCAACATTGGCGGCAGCGGTGGGATGGAATGGTAAAATGCGCGAGCGAGGATCGCAGTTTTACGAATCAGTAAGGATGTCAGTGCTCTATCATCAGTGTTCAGTCATCGGTAAAGGCTATAGGATGATGATCACCAGGAGGCCATACTATCTTCGAATATAGCTCCAGGAAATCTGTACAATCCAGAGATGTTATCCAAGGTAAGTGATGTTTGCTTCTGTTTTCTGTTGGGATTTTAAAAATGCTTATGGTTAGATGAAATTTGATAGTGTTCGATATAATTTTGTAAGAGAAAAAATCAGGTTGAGTTTTAATTGAAATTTCTTTTTTTTCTCTGTGTATTAGTTTTATTGTTATTGTATTTCCTAACTGGTATTTCTAACATGGCATTTATTGCAAAATCGAGAAAGTGCGACTTGATAGCGCTAGCGCTATAATTAAGAATCGAAGTTAAGGAAGAATATAAGATATTAGATTTAAGGAAACTTATTCTCGAGCATGAAAGTTATGAAGAAAGTCTCATAAAGGATATGCTCAGCGCGATAGTTACTGAGAGAGAGGAAAAACAAGAGAAAGACGAACGCATCGAAATCGAAACATTAAAACTACAAAATCGCATACCTATTAAATCTAAATCAATAGATGAATTTATTAAAACCATAAAATTATTGCCTGTGAAAGTCCCAAATAAACCCGAAGGTTGGAGTTATTTCTTCATGAGTCTAGAAAGGGCATTCAAAAGAGAGAGGGTAGAAGAACAGAAGGCCAAAATTTTAATTTACCTTTTAGAGGATAAGCCGGCAGATTTGTTAATATATTTAAATGAGGGTCAGTACAATAATTACGAGGAGGTGAAAAAGATAGTGCTGAGAGAATACGAACCGCCTCCTCAGACATGCCTAGATAATTTTAGGAAAGCTAAAAGGGACACCGACGAAACTTTCGGTCAGTTCGCAACCAGGTTAATGTCTGTGTGGCTACACTACGTTAAATTAAGAGAAGTAAGTGACTTCGAAGGTTTAAATCAGTTGGTGGTAGCTGATAGAATGTTTCAGACGTTGGACCAAGAAACGACTATTCATATCGGGATTAGGCAGGGAAGTGCTTGGTTTCAAGCAAAGGAGCTCGCGAAAGAGTGCGATATATTTTCTTCGGATAAAGGGAGAGCTTATAGCACGAAGGGGGGTAACGACACAAAATTTGCGGATTTTAGGGGTCGGGACCGGAATATCAAGGGGTTTAAACTAGATATGCTCCCGGGAAATACACTGCTGGCCACTGTAAATGCAACACCCTGAAGGAAACATGCAAATAACATGAAATTTACAACATGCATTAGCGGAGGTGAGATATGCAAATGATTAGAATTTCAGCGCAGACGCACATCACTCGCGCCTGTGGCGCCACTTCAAAGCGCTATTTAAGGCTTGGAGATTTCGACGATTTCAAGTTCGGCAATTGTGTTTTTCTTGTGGTTTTTTCAAAAAAAACGATCAATTATGCCTCGTTGAAAACAGCGATCATCTTTTGATCAAGCATCCGAGTTCGACAGAGGAAGGATAGTGGCCTACCGAGATTGTGGATTATCTTTCAGGGAAATCGGTAGTCGTGTTGGACGAAACCAAACAACTGTAATGCGGATATGTGAATCGTTGGATGCAGGAGGGTATGACGGACCGGCGTGTTCGATCGCATCCACCTCAGCGCACCACTTCCCGTGATGACAGGAAAATTGTGAGCATGGCAGTGACGGATCGCTCAGTCACATCACGAACCATAGCACAGCACATGCAGTCTGTAACGCATCATCCAGTGTCTGCGCGTACCATTCGACACCGTTTACAACAGAGTGGTCTGTCCGCAAGACGTCCATTGCTTTGTCTACCCTTGACGCAGAACCACAGACGTCTCCACGATACGTCCAATTATGCGATGACAGAAGGATGTGGACGGCAGAATGGAATGAAATTGTCTTTACTGACGAGTCACGCTTCTGTCTGCAACACCACGATGGTCGCATTCGAGTCTGGAGACACCGTGAAGAGAGGATGCTGAACATCTGCGTTATGCACCGCCACACTGGTCATGAACCGGGTATTATGGTATGGGGCGGTATTGGATATCACTCTCGCACACCTCTAGTACGCATTGCCGGTACTTTAAACAGCCAGCGCTACATCTCCGACGTGTTGGAGCCAGTTGTCCTTCCTTACCTTCAGGGCTTGCCCACAGCCATATTTCAATAGGGTAATGCGCGACCACACGTGGCACGCATTGTCCAACGGTTCTTCGTCAATCGCCAGATTGAATTGCCTCCCTGGCCGCCTCGCTCTCCGGATCTTTCACCGATAGAAAACATGTGGTCCATGGTTGCTCTACGATTGACCCAGATTCCATTCCCAGCTGACACAGCAGATCAACTTTGGCAACGTGTGGAAGCTGCTTGGTCTGCTGTACCCCAAGAACTCATCCAAAGTCTCTTTGAATCAATGCCGAGGCGTGTGACAGCGGTGATCTCCAACAATGGCGGCTACTCTGGCTACTGATTTTGGCAGGAACCACACTTCACAGAAATCTATAAATTTAATCATTTGATACTTGGTCAACATGTTATCTACAAAATAAATTTTGTTGTGATATCTCTTTTCTTTCTTGGTGTTGCAATTTGGGTGGCCAGCAGTGTAATTCTTCGTCAGGAGGAATTGAAAAGTTCAGTAGAACGCCAAAAAAGTTGGAGTGCTATGGTTGTGGGTCAACTGCTCATTTAAAGAGAAATTGTCCGAAATTCCCAAAAAGGAAAGAAATTTAACATGGGGGGGAAGGGAAAAGGCGAATGTAAATAGGTCGTTTGTGGAAGAAAACCACGAGACGGAAGAACAGGAAAATTCCGAAGAACGGGGGAAATTGGGAGAGGATACCTTAGTTGCTAGGGCAAATTCGTTAAGTTTGTCAGGAAATCTCGGAAAGCCGTTAAAAGAACAGTTATGCAAGTTAAAAAGGATCCCCATCAACGTGAACGGGCGAATAGCTAACGCGTTAATTGGTTCCGGGACAGAAATACCTGTAGTACGGGAAAGTCTTGTACCAGAAATTAAAACGGAGGGAAAACCCACCATACGTTTAAAAGGAATTTTTGGGCACACAATTCAATGCCCGTTTGTAAATATTCCCTTAGGCGTCTCGCATTCAGGCGTTAATGAAAGACCGGAGGTTTTATGTGCTGTTGCGAAAACGCTAGTAGATGAAATTTTACTGCCCCCAGAAATATTCGAAATATTGTCGAGAAGTCGTAACGAAAACGTTTCGCAGGCTCCCAAGAGAAATGGCAGGCCCCAGGGAAAAACAAAGGAGACAGAGGAATCCTACTTCCCTGTAGCCAAACGTTTAGAGTGGTGTCCGGTTGGCGAGAAGGGCATTCAGGTTTCAAACTGCACCAGGCTGAATGATCATGAACCGGAAACGGGAGATAAGCTCTTGACGGGCGAAAATGGAGGAAGTCTGTTTCTGACCATTTTTGGAGGCAACAAGAAAGTTGTGATTTATTGATGGAAGGGTGGAAGAAGGCGTTGGCTGGAAATAGGAATTGATATACGGCTGATGGGTGGCTTTTTCACAGGAATAAAATTTTGGGGGAAAATGTCACACAGCTGATTGTACCCCAAGCGCGAAGAGAAGAGATTATCAGGTTAGCTCACTGTTCTGTGTCTAGCGTTCATATGGGGGTGAAAAAGACTCTACAACGCATTAGATACTCTTTCTTTTGGGAAGGGATGAAGTCGGAGGTAAATAAATTTTGTGCCTCGTGTCAGGAGTGTCAATTGACACGACCCGTCAGAACACCAGACAGAACGTCAATCACGGCAGTAGACCCGAGTTGCCATTTCAACTGGTGAACGTCATTTTTGAGGGTCAGGAAGAGTTGAGAATAGTAGAAACAGTTCCCACTATTAATAAAGGGATATATAGGAATTAATTTTTAATAGCGCAAGCGGAGATGCCTATGTTGGAAATTCCTTGTTTTTTTTCTTCTCTCGGTGTGTATTAGTTTGGTTAAAATTTATTCTGTGGTATATGTATATAAACATATCGAGTTAGTATTAATTGTCTTTGATTAATTGTCTAATGGTGAGAAATTAAACGTCTTCTTAAATATGTTTTGCTTAGCGAATTTAAAGAATAGCTGTGTAATCTTGTGTAAGTTGTGAATCCTTACAGATTACATAGGGCAAAGGTCAGTTCCTTGTATACTAACCCTTTCTATAGGAGAACTCCTATAGTTATTCAAACTGTGTACTGGAAATTAAGGGAGCAAATATCGGGAGTAACCGATGGATATTGGTTTTTAGAGGTGCCAGGGCACCCTGGAGAGTCTTCATTACAAAGAAACTGTCTCTGTGTGTTGTGACTCTACGAATCATCCGCCAGCAATTATCCATTCCTGTGAGGTGATGGTGAAATCAGCTAAGGAGACAGATTTCACTCTCGGCGGGGGCGTGTCAGGAATGGATCCTATTTCCCCCCCCCGTTGATTCCCCTACCGGAACTGCTTGCTTGGCGGGAAGGAGAAGCAGACAGGTTGAACACTCTCGGCCCGACTCGCAAGGAGGAAGGGTGGGGTGTACACGATCTCGACGTAAAGAGTGTTTTGCACGTAGAAAGTGCCTTCACGTGGTTTTATTGATCAGTGAAAGTTTGTAATATATGTGTATATATAGAATGTGTGATGTGTCCCAGTATAAGTATATGTGTAATAAATAATTTTGGGACTGAAGACCGTGTCTGAACTTGTCAGCCGCGTAATACATTCCTGTAACACAAAGCAACGGACCCAGGGGCGGTTAAGCCTCGTCAAGGGAGAGGGATCGCTCTTCAACAACAACAAACAAAGGGATCTAACATTTTTTCCTGGTACCAAGTGCAAAAATCGTTCGATATCGAATTTCTTTACAACTGGCCATAGGGAAATGTCATCCTACCAGTCTTCATTTTTTAATAAAAAGAGATCTGGAAGGCAAAAGAAACCTTCATTTTCTGCTTTAAAGTTTAATTTATCAACGTAAGTTTGCTAGAAAGATCTGTCATAAGCAGGGGGTATCCAACCCGCGGCCCAAAGAAAGTATTAGTGCGGCCGAGAAAGAGAGCTCAAAGCGAAAAAAAGAAGATCAAAAGTCCACCTCGGCGATGATGGCAGGCGGCCATTACAGATCCCGCTTTGTTCATTCAACAAATCGACAATTCATCATTTGAAATATCTTTAATTCAATACATAATTTGGTATGCAATTTTTGTGTATTAATTTCATTGCAAAAATGAAATTTGGGGTTTTTAAATATTTAACATTTCATATTTGTAATGATATTAATTACCAAAAAAGCGAAGCCATTTTCTGATGGCGAGTTTATTAAGGAATGCATTGGAAAACGTGGCAGATACAATTTGCCCTGATAAGGAAAATGGTTTCTAAAATCAGTTTGTCTCATCAAACTATTTCCAGGAAAATTGACGAACTTGGGAAATATATCGAAAGCGACTTAAAAAGTACAACTTCTAGTTTTAAGTTTTATTCTTTGTTAATGGATGAAAGAACTATTTCTACTGACACGGCTCAATTTGCCATTTTTATTAGAGGTATAAATGACGAATTTATTGTAGAAATTGAAGAAATGGCTTCTTTAGCACCGTTAAAAGACACGACAACCTCGAGAGATATATATGAAGCAGTGAAGAAAACGTTGATGCTACTCTAATTAACTCTTGCCACCATATCTGGTATAGTTGCAGATGGTGCCCCAGCTATGATAGGCAAAAAAAGAGGGACTTGTAAGATTAATAGAAGATGATGCCATTGCTGTTGAAAATTCTCATTTGATGAAGTGCCATTACATAATACACCAGGAAAATATATACGGAAATGCTTTAAAAATGGACCAGGTTATGCAAATCGTCGTCAAAACTGTGAATTTTATAAGGACTCGGGGATTGAACCATTGCCACTTTCAGGAATTTCTTTAAAGCTTGGATGCGCAGTATGGCGACATCGTATACTTGGTGGCTCAGTTGAGGGCTAATGTTAAAAAGATTTTTTAGCCTACTTGATGAAATCAAATTGCTTATGACATTGAAAAATTTTACGGACATTTTATTGTCCCTTTAAATGACTTAAACACCCGTCTTCAGGGTAAAATCCAACTTATACAGTGGCGTAGCATAACTGGCACCCAGGGCACGATGCCTTTTTGGCACCCCCATGGTCTTGGAGACCATTTGGCGCCGTTCTGCGAGTGGCGCCCGGGGCATGGTAGATCTCCTTGCCCCCTCCCCCTTCGCCACGCCACTGAACTTATAAGTACAATGTTTCAAACCATAAACGCGTTCGAAATGAAATTGAAATTATGGTAAGCCCAAGTAAATGTCCACAATTTTTTGCATTTCGAGACGCTGACCAAGCATAATTCTAAAAATGTTATAAAATACGCAACCTTCGATTTAGTAAAAAAATTTAAAAATCGATTTCAGGACTTTTCGAAAAATAAACTTTACTATTTAATAACATAAACAATTCATTTGCATCTTTGCTACTCTACTTACAGTCGATATAGATATACTTCCAGCAAATTTTCAAGTGGAAGGCATAGAGTTGCAATCTGACATCCAACTTAAAGAGAATTTCAACCAAGTCTCTGTTGGACTCCGATAAATCATAATCCCTGCCCAGAGATAAATATCCCTCGCTGCATAGTCATGCGTTATTAATGTCATAATTGTTTGGGAGCACGTACATCTGTGAATAACTATTTCAAGAGTCAAGCACACTAAGGGCCTGTTCACATAGGAGTCCGTGGCGTTGCGTTAAGGGAAAGATGACGTTGAGACGAAAATAAACCAATCATAGACCTCCAAACGATTAGCAATGAAATTTATAACGCCTGTGATTGGTTTATTTTCGTCTCAACGTCATCTTTCCCTTAACGCAATGCCCCGGACTCCTATGTGAACAGGCCCTTAGGACCTGTTCACATAAGAGTCCGTTAGTGGAAGCATACAGGGAAAGATGGCGCTGAGACGGAAATCAATCATAGGCGTTAAAAATTTTGTTTCTGATCGTTTGGAGGTTTGTGTTTGGTTAAATATATTTCAATACTTTAACGTTTCCGCTACCGGTCTCCTATGTAAACAGGCCCTAGAGTCAAATTAGAACCGAAATATCGGATGAACATCTTGAGAACTCCCTGAGAATTGTAACCACTTCAATTGATCCAAATATTGTTACATTAGTTTCTCAAATTCAATGCTAAATATAACATTAATTTTATGACTCCTATAGTTATTTTTATAATTATAAATAAAATTTATAATGAAATAAATAACTATACATGTTAATTATATATTATACTTTTTTTACTCCTCAACTATTTTAATAGGTATATTTCTGTGTGGCCCAAAACAATTTGTCTTCTTTCAGTGTGGCCCAAAACAATTTGTCTTCTCAAGGAAGCTAAAAAGTTGGACACCCCTGATATATCGCATGATGGTCCCTAAAGTATTCGCATGATGCTACAGAGCTTCATGAGTATTCGCTAATTTGATAACTAATTTGTGGTAAGCGTGATCATAGAACGCCATGATGAGCTAACGGATGTTTTGCCAACTAGCGTTCGGCGTCGCAGCGTTTGTTTGTAAACAGACGCAAAGCCTATTCTTTGTAAACTTAATAATTAAATGAAAAAAGTGGTGCCCTTGGTGACAAATTTTTAAAATGGATTACGGCCTGAAAGAACACTGATCTAGATGCTAGGAGAATAAACAGGCATTCAAGTAAATTTAATTTACAGGTTATTTTTTTCTGTATTGTATGATAGACTGTTTTGCCAAGAAGTTGTAAATTATATATATGATTACTATATTTTACGCTATTTTTATGTGAGGAAAGCTGGATGTTAATACAATACGTAATAATTATTAAACTGTTAAAAACTGCATGCTCAGCCATGCAGTTTAACATAAAATTTTTTACATAAAATTTTTACATTCATCTGAAAACAACATGGTATGTTGTTTTCAGCCAATTAATAGATTATTACTTTCTGGTCAATGTAGGCGTTCTATAAAAATAAACGTCCTATGTTTTCAAAAGATTGCTAAAAGTTGCCAATCTGATTCCTCTGATAATTTTATTTACAATTTTGGTAAATCCAAAATTTATAAAGTATATAATTATTCAAGTCAGATTAGCAATTTTTCTGGTTATGAGCTGTACAAATGTTTTTGAACTGTTAAAAGTTGCGGTAAAAGATAAATAATACGGGGAATAATTCCATATCCTGTGCTGTTCTGCGGAAATTCGTCAAACTCCACCAACTGGAGATCCCCTGATTAGAAATTTCGGATAATACTATTTCTTACTCTTTTAAAACTGTTAGCCTGACAGTCAACACTTTGTATGAAAATTCAACAAGTAGCTAATAAACATTAGAATATTTTAATATTAAAAAAATTGAATATAGCATTTATCTAGAGTAAATAATTAAAACAACTCAATTATTTGTACAGTGTTCAAAATGTATCAATCGGTTTCAAAAAGTAGGTCGAAATTTAAATTTTTTAAAAAATACGTCATACCATAGGGTGTAAAAAGTGCTGTAGGAAAACTATATAGTCAAAGTACAAGAATTTTATTTTATAAAACATCTTAAAAATTATAAAATAAACATGTAAATTCTTCAATATAGATACATAAATGTACAAAAATTGTAAAAAAAAAGTAATAAAGTACATAAAATTTGAAAGTTTGTAGCAAAACAATTTCAGTGTATACAGAATAGTAATAAAAAAAAATGGCAATAATATTACAGGTGAATTTTTAGAACAAAAATGAAAGTTTAACATTTTTTCCAAAATATAAAAATGAATTTATAAAACTAAGAACAAAAAATTGTTTACAAAAGGTTACATAATTAACTAAAAGCAAAAATTATGAATCTTTATTTGAAATAATTAGAATTTAAAAACACTCAACAAGGTGAAATTATGTACCAGTTGCACCCAACCCTGGAGTAAGACCAGTTATCTAGGTATGAATAACCAGGGGTATGCTCTCATCTTCCAGATTGTATTTCTTGAATAGAAGGAAAATAAAAAGTTATAAAAAAATTCAAAATATCTTTCAATCACTGAACATATAATTCATTATCTGAAGGAAATTTCAAATGTCATTGTCTAAATATGTCTAAATGATCATCATTCAAATTCAATTTGTTGAAATTGGTAAAAAAAACCATTGTCGATATAATCATTAATCTTTGGTAATGTAAGAGCGAAACTTAGCTGGATCATGTTTTCAGCATTTTAAGCCATTCAGCTGAATAATTAAAACATTTATTATATAGATTACAACCTAATTATAGCAGAACATAAATAAAGGAACAACTTATAAAGTCACCAAATTCAAAGTCATAAAAAATTCAGCACTTTTCCCAACATTCATGTGTTTGGTGTTTTATTAATTTAATTCCATGCTCAAAATATATTAAAATTGTTAAAACACCTAAAGTTTGTCAAAGTTAACAAATCATCATTTATGCTTTAAATTTTTAAAAGTTATACTGAAATCAATATACACTGTTAATTTCATGTGAAACTTATAGATAGAACTATTTAAATAATTAAATTTTCCACATAAATGAGGAACTGCACCAAATTCGGCGAGTTTTCAACGTTTGGTACCACGAGAAGTTATCTGCAGTTTAGGCAGTGCTTTCTTGTATCATTTATATATCAGAGAACGTTTTATTTATGATTGCATTTGAAATCCTTTTTATTTCTTTGTCATTTGTTTCTGTATTCATCCAGTGTTAAAATTTTTGATGACATGATTTGATAAATAGCATTCATGGTCATCTTTTATTGCAATTGAGATAACAGCAACAGCATTAAATATAATACTCCTAAACATTCATAATTTTAGGTACATTATTCATTATAATAGGCTTGTTTAAGATTTTAAACCAATGTATTTAAAAAAGGATGATTTAAGATTAATAATTGATATTTGAGATTGAAATTATTATTCAAGGAAAAATAAATTATTAAACACTTAACAACTGTACACGATTATTAATATATTTTATAGGGTGAAGTAGGGTAAGTTAAAATGCAAAATCATTTAGTTCCACTTTGAATCTAAATAAGTTTTTAGCAAGTTGTTGTATTTTTATGGAAATTTGCATACATAATTTTGGTTATGTTCTACATGTATAGTTTTATTTAAAAAAAAATCTATTCACAACTTTTTTTGCCATAAATATTTATAAAGTTTTTGTGTTTTGCATTTTCACTTGCCCCTGCACTTGGGGCAAGTGAGAACACGGGTTCCAATAAATCATAGTTGCTTATAGCAAAATAAGTCAGGCAAAGGAAAGAATAGATATTTCATGCTGAATAAAAGGCTTTTTTTTCATTCATTTGTTGTGGAGGTATTTGTTGTTCAAAATAGCAGTGTCAGCAACATCCGAATATTAACAAAATAAGTATATTTGTAGATATTTATTTTAGAGTAACAAATGTATGTTAAAAATTCAAAACAAAAAAATTCTTTTTCTCTAGCCAATTAGTTCAGTTTACTATTTTTTTACGTCTTCTGTCCTAATTGAATTTTTTTTTCTTTAGTTAACTGAATATTGTAACAAATGAAAACTTCTATTAAAAGTTCAAAACAAAACAAAATTTTTCACTAGCTTACTACTTAAATTGGTACATTCGAGAACAGGCCATACAAAAGTAGTTGATTTTCTTTCATTTTTGTATCTTTTTCTGGTAAATTTCACTGTTCTCACTTGCCCCAACCTTAGTGTTCTCACCCTCTTGCCCTGACACAACATTTTTATGGGGCAAGTGAAAACCCTGCAGTACTGAAGTAATATTGCAAAAATTGTTTTTTATGTATTTTATCTGTATTCTTCATTTCTTAATGAATAATTGGGTATTTTCAAATTAACTCTTTGTGTTGTGGTTAATTAGTTACTTTTTTTTTTTTTTTTTTTTTGGCTAGTACTCGAACTTGGGTACCTTAGTTAAAATGCAAGGGTTTGGTAGGTATAAAAATTTTTCATTTTACAATTTTTTCTGTAAATAAAAACTACAGTAGACACATACATAAAACATAACAGTACATACGTAAATAAAAACATAACAGTAGAGCAAGAATTTTCCTACAAAGAACTTTAAAAAAAATTATACTTTTTAGGGTTTTAAGCCTGCGTTCACACTTACCCCACTTCACCCTGTACAAATGTTTAATTTTCTCTGCACCATGCATTGTAAAGATTTCTTCATTAGAAACATTTTAAAATTTACAAAATCTGTATCAACTGATATTTATGACAGCCTTGATATGAGTTTAAAAAAAATTTATTGTAAAAATCGTACTTTGGTCAGTTTAGAATTAGATTTTACTTGCCTGCTCTCTTACCTGCATATTCTTTATACTCAATAAATTATTTTGTATGGGCAAAATTTATAAGTGCTTTCTTCCTATTCATATGTTGGTAATTTTTTAATATATATAGTTATTGTCCTTGAGTTCAGTGTTACTCAAATTGATGTTTATAATAGGATTATCACCCTAATCCTAATATATCCCTATCCCTAATCTCATATATTTTGGTTTTATATATCCCCCCCCCCCCCCCCTCCTCCTAGGGGTAAAATATATTTAATTAATAGAAAGTAAGTGCAGGAAAAGTGTCAAAAATATAGTTTTGAAAATTCTCATGCTCTTTATATTCCTCAAAGCTCCAGAAATGTGTTGTATAATTATGCTGTATGGAATTTGCATGAAATGAATTATATTTCTAGATGGAAAAAAGTTAAAACTTGCATTAGAGGATTATATCAAACCATTTATGTAAACCCCAAACATGAAAATATAGGCTGATAAGTTTCATTTTTCATAAAGGAAATATTTATAAACATTCAGTAAAATTGTTTTATGAACACTGTTTGAAAAAAAATTCTTAATAGAAATCAGACATTTACTAGAAGATTTTTCTTTCCTTTGCAGTCATTTTTATAGCTTTGCATTTCACGTTTGAAGTTTCTCACTCACTAGCTGTTTTGTCGACAGTTAATTACATATAATTTTGTTTTAAACATAATTTATAGAAATCTGATAAATAAAAAAATTTAAGATTTTGTGTGAATCCTACATTTTAATATATAAAAATTTGGAAATTTCTACATTAACTTAATATATATGAACGTAACAGATTATAACAGTTGATTACTTTGCACTGGACAATATAACATCCGAATTCTTGTCGTTCATGCCTTTGATCAGGGGTTGTCTTTGTCATTGCAGGGCCCAAATGCAGAAATTTCAGCAGGGACTTTCAAAATTCTAATATACATTAAATCATAAACATTTAATGTGAAGCATGAAAGACGGAAATTAGGAAGATGGTCATATTTCCATTTTTATGTACACTTATAAGAAAAGAAAAACTAAAAAGTAGCTAGACATATATATTTTATTCACAGAACAAAATTATTTACAATCAAATTTTTCGAGATTTTTTCATCAGCAAGATCATATATAAATTGATGAAAGTTTAATTTCCTTGTTTCTAGAAACTCTATATAAGTAGACAGTATTGCAAGGCTGTTGATTTTCTCCTGTTGACCTCAGGTATGTTTTAATTCATTTTTATCTAGAAAAAGCTTCTTTTCCCCACTGTTGCAGTGACATGAATTGTTGAAAATATCCTTAAATATATAAATGCATTTGAAAAGCCAATAGCTGTCATTTTTAGCAATTGTAGAATTTGTATAGAGCTTGTAGAAGCTATTATTTTATATTTTTTATTATTCTATTTTTATGTTTTCGGTATGGCAACATTCAGTTTTTGTTAGTTCTAAATTCCCATAGATGTAATTGTTAATTGTTAAAATGGTGGTATTTAGAATATGTGCCATTAATTCTTGTAAAAGATAAATATTATGTGTGCCACTTTGAAATAACAAAGTTTTGAGAAAAGAGGTTAGTGTCTTATCAGTTTGCTTATGCTGGCACTTATATAATTTACTTTTGGTACATCATTACATTAACTGGTGACCATGGCAAATAAAGAATTTGCAAACCGAACGGAGTAAATGGGATCAGGAACTCAAGCGGATTAACAGAAAGTAAGTGTCAAAATTCCGCCATTCTGGGTAGAAAAACCAGAAATTTGGTTTTATCAAATAGAGGCCCAGTTTAAAATATCTGGTATTGTATCTGAGGAAACTAGGTATAACTATCTAATTTTTCAACTAGAACCCAAAATAGTTGAAAATATATGGGATATAATTCAAAGTAGTAGTAACTACAAATATTCGGACTCTTAAAAAAAGGTTATTAGACTTATTTAAAGAAAGTGAAGGTGTTTTAATTAAACGATTAATTACAGGAATTGAACTCAGTGATTTGAAACCTAGTCAGTTATTACAGAAATTAAAATCCATAGCTACTGGAGATATTTCAGAAAATTTAATTAAAATCCTATTGCTTGAAAAACTGTCTGAGTCCATCCAAAATATTTTACTTGTTAGTGATAAAGAACTTATTACTGTACAAAATAATAATTCTTCTGCTTCTAGGATTACATGCATCTGTAAGATAAAATACTAAGTGTTCCATATCCCAAATGGTATGTGGTAAAGCAATCAAACTTCTTGGAGAATTTTTGACTGAGACGAAAAATAACCTGGAACAGTGCACATTCGCAAGCAGATTGATAAAGCAAATGAATGGGTTAAAACCACTTCCATCCAGATGCAAAAAGAGCAAAAGCATTTTTAGCACAAAGACCTCTCCATATGCATGCATGTTTTTGTTCGAGTTGACAGAGTCAAAAAGCCTTTGGAATCGCCCTATGAAGGTCCGTTTATGGTAATGGAACATAAAGAAAAGTACTTCCTGATAAACATTAAAGGAAAGGGCATGAATATATCAATTGATCGGTTGAAACCTGCTTACTTGCTCATGAGTCATGACATTCTGTCAAATTTGCCTAAAAAAGTCCCTAGAAAACCAACAATACTAAACGATGAGGCGCAGAAATATGAATTCAGTGATACTACTGAAGAATCTGCACCTGAACCCAAATAATCTTGTTGTAGAAGAAAAATAAAACTTTCTACTTGTTTTCAAGAACAAGTGCAAATATTTGAAGGATTACCAATATTTCAATTTGTATTCAGTATTAACGTAACTTAGTTACTGAAAAAGGGAGTAATGTAGCATCTATTATTTTATATTTTTTATTATTCTATTTTTATTTTTTTGGTATGGCAACATTTAAGTTTTTGTTAGTTCTAAATTGATGTAGATGTAATTGTTAATTATTAAAATGGTGGTATTTAGAATGTGTGCTAATAATTCTTGTAAAAGATAATTATTATGTGGGCCACTTTGAAATACCGTAAAGTTTTTAGAATAGAGGTTAGTGTCATGTCAGTTTGCCTATGCTGGCGGACTAATAACTTATTTTACTGCCTTGTGGTGCATCGTTACAGGATTCTGAAACAATAGGTTTTAGTACCTCTATGTCCTTGACCAGCATATAGCTATCTACATATAAATCTTTTATAACTTCATTTAGTCATTATTCTGTATCATTTTTACAATTTCTAGTACTGATGCATGTTTTCAATGTTTGTTCTGTGGAATCTGGAATAAACGTGTCTAGCTTTGTATGGTATTTGTTAAAAACAATGCACCTCAAATATTTCTTTCCAGTTGCTTATTGGTTCAACCACATACATGTAAATAAATATCCTTTTTCATTTTCGTAAATGTGTTTCCCAAAATTGTAGAGTGATTTTTGAATAAGTTGCAAGCTTTGTGGCTCTAAATAGAACTTTTCGAAACCAGAGTGGCTATATTTTATCAGGCATTATAGAAGGTTTTAAATGATCATAGATGACAAAAGGCATGTAGATGACAGAAGGCTTCCAAGATGTCAAAAACTGAGGTAAAAAAACAAACAGGTAATCATCAGATAATTCCGAATTATGTCTAGTACCTCCTTGAAAATCTAAGATGTCCTGAGCATTGTAATTAAAAATGATCAGAATATGATATTCGTATTAATAGGTGTATATGCAGTTGTGTTCACAACTTAATGCAAATTTACATTAGCATATTCATAGAGTTGAGTGGCATTTTCTTACCTCATTTTACCAATTTTATAGCTCCTGATCTGCTTTTGCGTGATGAATTGGTTGAGATACCTTAAAGTAGCTCTGAATATTTTCAAATGTTTTTAAAGGGAGCATGAAGTTTGTTGATAAAGATGAAATTCGAATAAAATTGCTTTAAATTCTCTGATGAAATGTATGACAAAGTGTATGCATTTATGTGCTGGCAAAGTTATAGATGACAAAGAGCGACCTCCTCTGACACCTGTTATTAATCTAGCCTGTTCTGAACTTCTCGAAAATTCAATTCCAGTGAAGGCAGATAATAATCAGCCTCTTGTACTCTCTAATCCAACCATGAATGTTATTAATTGTAACTCTCTACCTCATGAAATGGGTGGTTATGTTTTAAAAGTTCCAAATGTACCTAATCCAAACCCTACACATCAGATAGCTTGAGTTTTTTTCTTTTTTCTTTCTTTCATTCTGGTGTAAGCTGAACAATCCATTATTAATAACTGCCTTGTACCATACTGTTAATATTTTATACTCCAATGAGATTTATATAAAAGAATTTTACCGTACAATTTATTTTGAAAGTAGCAATAACTTGTTTCTTATGTAATAGCTTTTTCTTTTTGTTACGTGTGCTAAAAATAGGACAGTAAATATTTTGCCAGTATCCTTACCTGAGCTGATGTGTACAAAATACACAAAAATTACTTTTTCTTATTTCTGTCTAGTGTATTACTTCTAAGGATTTAAATTTATTATTTAAAATATGTGTGAAATTTCCTTAATTTGGAAGGAGGAGGGAAAGGAAAAATAGTTTATAGGAAGTGATTTATAAAAAGACCATAACATGTTTGTATATGAACTAAACTGCTTAAATTTCATCATGTAGGGAACTTTATATGGCAGTAGATTTTGTTTTAAAGTTACTTATCATTTAAAAAATTTTAATTTGTGTCAGTATTACTATTTTGTATACTATGTAAATATGTTTCTTTAATAACTATTTTGTTAAATATGGTATTAAGCTTTTGCAGTTTAAGCTTAAGAGTAAAACATTTCATACTCTATTAAGGCAAATTATTTAAAGTGATAATTACTTTTTTTATTCATTGTTTATGAAGAGAAATTTTCTCTATCCAAGAAGTGTTATGATAGGTATGGTTGAATTTTCATCTGATTTCATGTAGCATTGAACTGTATTGTGTAGAGTTCTGACCAAAAGGATTCCAGTCTATGTAGATATCTTGAAATCATTGCACTTGATACACAGATGCACTTGATACAGAATTTAAAATGTTGTGAGATTACCTTAGCCTGTAAAAACAAAATGGTTTTTCAGTCATCTCTGAATCGCACATTAATTATTTGATTATCCTGTATAAATGTAACCATGATAATCCATGTAATTTGACTTATTCTTAATTTATCTAATTTCATTTTCCTTATTTTAACTTTGACTTTTCTAGATTTATGGCAAAACTATTTTAGGATTATCAACAAGAAGTTTCAAGAGTGTTTAAAAGATGATATAAGTCAATTCACATTTTTTTGCACCAGTGCACATTTTAATAAGAATGCATATTTATTTAAAAGTATTTTGCATTACAATTTAGTTTTGAAAGTAAAAATAACTCGTTTTTAGGCAATATCTGGAAATAGATCATTTTTTTCTAGTACGTTTAATATGTTGTTATCCCCTTTGTGCTTACTTAGCGGATGTATGCAAATCAGAATTGGAAAAATGGTTACAGTTCCAATCACACAGTTTTATATGTCATAAATCGCTAGTATTTCTCTTTATTCATAGACTTTAAGAGCTCTTTGGCCCAACATCCACTCTAAATACAATAAAATATAAAGACATTTTATCCATGGACATGCATAAAGGAGATTTATCAGAATATACTTTAATTTAGAAGCTTACGTAATCTTGAATATCCATCCCAAACAGATAAAATTTGAAAAATTAATGAGAATGGGAATAACTTGCCGAAATGAAGATATCTAAAACTGTTTGCAAAGTTTTGTAAAAATACAAAAATAGAAAACGTAATTAAAAAAAAATTAACTTTAATTAAAAATCATACACAAATTTAAACACTTCCCCCCTCCACACCCTAAAAATATAATAAATTAAAAAAGTTGTTATTGAAAAATATGAGAAAATTAGAATATACCAATATTTTTCTAATATAGAAATATAAAAAAATACATTTTCTTTTTTCAAACATTTCTTTTATTATATTACACTTTAATTCGCAACAATAACCCGGCAGTCTCACTTAAGAACTTTTATATTCTGAATTTTAAACATTTACCACAGGAAAAGATCGTTGAAATGTGCAAATAAAGCGTTAAAACAATTTTATCAATATTCATTATTACGGAGCGGTACAGACGACATTTCAGTACGGGGGAAAACAAAACCCTTTCATAAACAAACGGGCACAGTTACCTTAAAGTTGGAGGGAAATTATATATTTACACATTGGTATGAGTATCGTACTTCAGCCAAAATTTTAATTAGAAAGATATGTAATCAGTGGCGCCGGAAAGGGGGGGGGCAAGGGAGGGCACTTGCCCCCCCCCTAGAAAAATTGAATTTTTTGTTTCGACCTAGCTAGCGCTCGTAAAATATTAGAATTTTCATTTAAAATCATAAAGCCTAACAAAACTGAATACTAAATTGCAACCTCACACTCGTTAACGCAAGCGCGATAAACGTCATTCCATATACGCAAGAGCGATTAATCGCCAATTTCAGGTACGTAAGCGCGTTTAAACGCCAATTCCAGACGTTTGCTTTTGCGATTCGAAAGCAACCCTACACGATGTTTTTCATCGCGAAAGGGAATCTTGAATCCGATGCATTTGAAACGCGTACACGTTGACGTGTGATAGGGCATAATATAACATAAAATAGCATAAAAGTTTATTTTTTATAACCGTATATATGTATTCTTAATAATAAAGGTGTAAAAGTTTTAATCTATTTTACTTTGCCCCCCTCTATATTTGACTCTTCCGGCGTCACTGTATGTAATGTAATTATTTTTGTACTGAAGTGTATATATGTATTTTTTTTAAAAATCTATTACGGCTGTGACCAGGGTTGCCAAATGTCCCGGATTTTAAGGGACAGTCCCTTATTTGTAAATTTTGTCCCGCGTCCCGGGGAACTTTGATACGGGACGGCAAAAGTCCCGTATTTCGCCGAAATGAGAAATTTATTGTATACGAGTTGGGCGCATACAAGGACCTGTTCACATCCGGTCCGGAAGCGTAAAAGGAAAGATGGCGCTGAGACGGAAATAAACCAATCATAGGCGTTTAAAATTTCGTTGCTGATCGTTTGGAGGTTTGTCATTGGTTAAATATATTTCAATACTTCAACGCTTTCGATACTGGACTCCTATGTGAACAGGCCCTTGACGAGAAGGTTGTCTGTATGCGCCGGGATCCGAACGTCACAATGACAACAGTCTCAGTCTAGTGCTAAATACGAATGCAGATTAGTGTGTGATCGTGTTGATAGATAATGGCGTTTGAATTAAGTGCTTGTTATAAAACTACTCCCTGAATATGAATAGTGTTAACGGTAAACGTTCAAAATCCAATAGTGATGGGCCGGAAAAAAGGTTATGTGTTTTTAGGGATGAATGGATGAAGAACGAAGATTGGCTCAGGTCTAGTCCCAACAACGCCAATAAGGCACGTTGTAGCTATTGTAATAAAGATTTTTCGGTTGCCCATGGAGGTCGGAGTGACGTAACTCGACATGCTCAGGGTGCCGAGCACAATAACTGTTTCATCTAGCAGCAACTGCACAAAATAACTGTTTCATCTAGCAGCAATCCGTCAAAGTTTTTCAACACTAAAGTTTCCTCTGAAAGTAACAAAATCTCTCTAGTAGAGTTAGCTACTGTATTTAACACAGTAAAGCACAATATATCATACAATTCAATGGACAGTGAGGACACGCTCATTCGAAAACTTTTTTATGACTCAAAAGTCGCCCCAAAGATTTCCTACGAATATTATATTATGTACATTGTACCATAATAAAATTACAAATTTTATCCTAACACTTTATAAGGGCACTTACTTAGTTGTAGTAAACTAATAAAATAAAAATCAGTTTTGTACTATATGCTTAAACCAACTTTAAATTGTGTTTGATTTGCAAATTTTCTATGTAATTACACTATTGCTTACTTAACCTAAACTCTATGTAAGTTTAGAACTGAACGAAAAATATATTGAAAATGGCTATTTGAAAGGTTAAAATTTGAAAAATTTCCGGGGAAGTACCCCCGGACCCCCTTTCCCTGGGGTGTATTCCATACTCCCCAGTAGTATAGTTATCAAAACCTGTCCCTTATTTTTGGTGTTTTTAATTAACCCGTCCCGTATTTTGGGTGTTTTTATTTGGCAACCCTGGCTGTGACATTGTTTTTTTGCTATATTACCGAGCTGTGTCAAATCTGTATGTGGCTGTTTCAGATTGAACTCACACCCTACATTCATTCGGCATTTTTTATTTACAACACGGAGAGTTAAAAAAATACAAAAATAAATTGCGTGAGAAATAACAGGGCTAAAACTTCTTTCATCAGTTCTCAATTGATATTTCTGGCTATGAAACTTTGAAATTGTTTCTCAAGTAATTTTTAACGAATATCGCATCATGACCGTGTAGATTTATTTTATTCTATTTAAAATGTGGAGACAGTGTGGTGAAAATAGCTGTAGCTACCAAACTATAATCGAAACAAATATGCCTAAAGAAACCCATAAGTCACATATTCTTTGCTATTTCATGTAATAATTGTATATATTTTATTAGATTTATAAACTACTAGCTGAAAACCCGCGCTTCGCTACGGAGTACATTCAAATTAAATACAACGGTCAATGTATGCAATTAATGCCAATATATATATATATATATATATATATATATATATATATATATATATATTTATAAAAAAAACGTAAGGGATATTTATTTTTTTTGGATAATATCCAATCGTCTGCTGCATTAGAAAGAAAAATAATATCATTTTGTCTATTTAGTTGTTATGCACGTGACGATAAATTTATTTAAAGTACCAGAAAAAGAAATCACGTGATCAACATTTAATAAATAAAATTCTAGAAATTAATCTTTAAAAATTCACCAAAAATCAGAAAATCAAGGTAAAGGTTCGAAAAAGATTTCATTTTGAAGGAATTTTTATGATCTTTCTCGTGACATAAATTTTATAATCCGCAATGTATTATTTTAAATGCAAACGTAAAAAAAGTTTAAAAAACAGCTTAAAAATTTAATTTAAAAAAATCTAAGAAGAATTTTAGAATTAATCTGATGGTAACGACCATTTTCATCAGATGCTAATCTCTGGAATTTCTTGGAGCATTAAACTACATAATGATGAAATTATTCTTAATTACGGATAACTGAAATAAATATAAAGGGAAAAATATCAATATTGCTTATACGTTATTGATTGGGCCGATATTCGTATTGTGGAGATCCCTACAAACCGAAACATCTAATCTCTGCGCGTCCTTATGATCTACCAGGACAAAACAATAAGAATCGCTAAGGAACCTTTTGCCCTAATTACAATAGATATTAAATGCTCAGCAGTTTAATTAATCCAGAACGTAATTTATAACATCTTAGTTTATAGATATCTCATCTTGCTATTCGTTTCACGTGAAAAGTAAGAAAAGCGTGATGGTACACTATTACTATATCTCATTCAAATTCCTTTCTCCTCTCTTTGCAGGTTCTCGGTACAGATTGTTAGGTACGAAACTAAAAACTGTTTGTGGTGTCCATAACTTCAGAAAGTCGACGTATTGCTGGCGGTTACAGTTTTCTAATCGTGCAAAAGATAGTCCAGAAGAGCAATGTCGTGTATTTCCAGCGTAAATAGACTTTCCAATGAATGCCATTTCTGCAAGCAGAACCCTAATGAAACTGAAAATGAATGCACTCCAGTGAAGACGTAGAATTAGTCTAAATGTAAAAAGTTCCAGTGCATAGATTCCCCTTCTCACCCAAGAAATTTTCAAATGTAATTTATGTGATGGAACATTTTCACAAATGACCGCCTGAAATATGCATCATTCATACCACATTATTGATAATCCTCGCTGTACCCATACAGAACAACCATTCACCTGCACTGTATCTGAGCAAAGATTTGCTGTGCAGAGTAGTTTTAAAACACATCCCTGCACCCACACGGGGGAGAAACCTTTCGCATGCATTGTATGCAAGAAAAAGTGTTCTTCACAGAGTGATGTACAAAAACATCTCCGTACCCACACGGGGGAGAAACTTTTCGCATGCACTGTATGCCAGAAAAAATTTTCTCGACAGGCGCATTTAAAAACTCATCTCCGCACTCACACGGGAGAGAAACCTTTTGCCTGCACTGTTTGTGGGAAAACATTTTCTGACCAGGGTAATTTAATAACACATCTCCGCATCCACACGGGAGACAAACCTTTCGCATGCACTGTATGCCAGAAAGGATTTTCTCGACAGGGTCATTTAAAAGCACATCTCCGCACCCACACGGGGGAGAAACCTTTCGCCTGCACTGTATGTGAGAAAAGATTTTCTGTACAAAGTAGTTTTGAAATACATCTCCGTACCCACACGGGAGAGAAACCCTTCGCCTGCACTGTATGTGGGAAATCATTTTCTGAACGAGGTAATTTAAGGAAACATCTCCGCACTCACACGGTAGAGAAACCTTTCGTGTGCACTGTATGTGAGAAAAGATTTTCATTGCAGGGGAATTTGAAAACGCATCTCCTTATCCATGGAGGAAAGTCTTTTGGTCTGCCCGATATGTGAGAAAATATTTTCTGAACTCGATCATTAAAAAGCACGTTCGTACCTACACAGAAGAGAAATTTTTCATCTTCTGTGAGAGAAAGGATTTCCTTCTAGTGGGCTTTAAAAACGCATCTCCGTACCCATAAAAAAGAGAAACCTTTGGATTGCACCATATGAGAAAAGATTTTCTGCAGAGGGTAATTTAAAAAGAAAAACCCTTTATCTGCAGGGTATGAGAGATAGGCTTATAACTTGACAACAGATGAAAAACGCATCTCCCTACCCTTTTCAGGGATATAACCAATTCTGTACTATCGTATGAAACGGGATTTTTTGGTGCAAAGAAAGGTTTTTGTCCCACCGTGGTGAAAATGGAATTCAAACTCAGGTTTGATGGTCTTTATTTAGAAGAGATACCGCACATAATTGTTTTTGGAATTAATTTCGTGTTTTATGACATTACTAATTTTTTTAAATATATCAATGCGATATCTGTCATGACATGACCTACGATCCCTGAGGGATACTTGACCCTCCAAAGTGATTGAAGTAATAAAAACCGGTCATTATACCTGTATACACTGCAGGAAAAGGTGTCATGAAATATCACTTATTCAATACTTCTGTTTTTTTGCCTAATATGAAATTATAGTTTTTAAGATGTAACTGTTTTTTTCTACATCTGCTGTGTTTTGCAAATGAAGAAATAAATATGTCTAACGATATATAAATAAATATTTTTTGGCTTCATATCGAGATAATTTTCTCTTCTGTCTCTCTTTTAATTGTTTTAAATTAATTTAGCTTTTATTATTTTATTTGAAGTTTCTTTTTTTAATGTGCAGCCAAAGTAATATTTAAGATGTGGAGCATCTAATTATACTTTTTTTTATTAGATATCGTCTCAAATTTTTTATGTAGGAAACATGTAATTTTAATTTTGAACACACCTCTTGAAAAATGTTTATAAAGTATACCAAGACTCTTCTATTGAATAATGGACTCGCCTGATTCTAGCAAGAAATGTGATCTGCTTTCACTCCGAGCGTGGTACCAGTAATCGAAGAGGAAACCTTTTGAAATGACGTTTCGCATTCTAAGACAAAGTCTGATGGTAATTAAACCAAGTTTTTATGAATTTATTTAACAATTTGCTGGGCAGCTAACATATGCGATGAATTTTGTTTCTTAACCTAATTGAATTTTATCTTTACGCGAAAATAGTAATGCAATAGTGCAAATGTAGGTGGGGAAGAATGTAAGGGGTTAGACTCACGGCTTCTGATTCGTTCATATCCCCAGAGTGAACTGGTAGAGGTGAGAGTTCGATCTCCTGTTTATCGAGACGGCCATAAATACTCGTAGTAGAAATATTTCGTAACTTAAACAAAATGATGTTACTGCGGTTATAATGGGCCCATGTGTGTGTGTTTTCCCACGGATTAGTGGCTCTTATCCAGACGAAATTCCTTCAGCCGTGCCTTGCGAGTGAGGTTATCGATTATTTCCATGGAAACGAATGAGTTGACAACGACCACGTTTACTTTCAGTTCACCGATCAACCTGCTACGCCAGCGTTAACTTGAAGTTTGGTTAAAAGATTATCTTTTTGCTTAATTCAAGTGAGAAAACCTCCATTGGAGCTAATGAAAGTATGAACAACTTAGAGAGTAACATCGCTCTCTGTGGCCGGGAACCGTGAGCAAGTGCGAGGTATGTCTAATAGGGCGACGAGCTGTACATTGGAAAAATCACAGGCACGGTCTACAGATCGTGAAGAACGTTAGCTGTTGTTCTGGTGTGCATGTTCATATTGGATTCGTATGTAAATCCGGATGTAAACGTGGTCTGCCATGGGAATAATCGCTCACATGGCATGACGGACGGAATTTTGTCTCGATGCAAGGTCACGTTTTCCAGCTGTCCCTCAAATAAATACGTCAGGAAATTTAGTCAATGGCAATACGAAAAACGCATTTTGCTGTAAACACATGAAAAATGTGTAATTTTAAAAAATAGAAGAAATTTTCTGAACCCTCAAAATTACGAGCAATTGGCAGTGAAATTTTGTGTTACCGAACATGAGAAAACGAATTAATTTCATCAATAGAGAATTTATACAAATTCAAATTTAAAATATTGATTACCAGTTGATAACAGTTTAAAATATAAAGGAAAACAATTCGCAGTCGAATCTGTTAGGAAAGTGCGTCATCCGAGGCATTCTTCCCACTTTTACACGGCCGTGACGTGCGTCTGCAGAAGGGCGTGGCAGTCCACTCTTCGCAAACCGTGTTTGGCAACGGGAAATATGCAGAGTGGATTGGTATAAAAAGCCAACTGTTCTATCGCTGAATCGGACTGCGGCAGACATCGGGCAGTAAATCGCTGGAACAGCGATGTCGTTTTAAGTTAGGGCAACGTCAAGTTTTATATGCCGATGTTTTTCAATTTTATTTTTTTTCTGGTGCAGAGCTTATTCCAATAGCATGTTTAAAAACTTTTATTCTGAATAAAGGGCTTTTATTCCTTTTTTTAATAAGTCTCTTACTGCTCAAAGTCCACTGACTACAGCAGAATCATTAATTGAATATTATTAATTTAGACTGCTTTGGAGATGGTTTTTCATCACACAAGTTTTGTTGATAGTTGACTTAATCTTGGCTTTCATAAATGGATATGCTTTAAAATGTATTGCTTAGCGGTTATATTTTGTAGAATTATAAAGAGCTTTCGAATATCTGTTGAAAATTATCGGCTTGAAGTAATAGCATATGCGAACTACATTGAAATTTTCTTCAAATTATAGGAAGATTGCAATGATTGCGATTTCTTGGTAAACACACCAAGGTTCTATCGCCAACATGAGTGTTTTATGAAACACTCTTGCAAACGTATTTGCATTTGAATGCAAATACTTAACAAACTTCAAAATTTGTATTTTATCGCATTCAACAACATTACAGCGAGGTGAAACTGTAACATTGGTTACACTGAGAGGCCAATTTTTATGAACAACTGATAGGTTTTTTTGCAAATCGACTATGACGTCACACTATTGCCGCTTGTATTTGAGACGTGTAATAAGGGATTACTAGGCCATTGTAAAGACAGATGAAGTCACCTCGGAAGGAATGGGTAGAAAACGCACTTTAACAGACTGAACATGGAATGGTTGTGGTACTAGAAGCAGTGGGGCGAGTATCAAGGAAACTGCTACGCTTGAGTAGAGTGCTTGAGAGCGCAAGATTAAACGCCTCCAGTTCGCACAGGATCGCAAGGACTCTACAGTAAATGATCGGAAAGGGATAAAGTAGTCCGATAAATCACGTTTCCAACTACAAAATGCAGATGACAGGGTGCGAAAATGGGAAAAATCACCACAAAATCGTTGACCCTATATGCATTGCCACAGTACTTCAAGTTGGTGGATGCAACGGCTGGGAAATATTTTCCATTCATTGTTCAGGCTCTCATTGTTTTAATTCGTGTAGAAGAACATCTCAATGCCGAAAGGATTTAAATACAAGGTATTGCCGAATTCGACCGGCAAATTCAGAGAGGTGATAGTAAGCATCAAGAGGATGAAAAATTGTCATAGAACATGGGGTTGCAAATATCGTTTAGTGGAAGAAAATCGCAAAAATAGTTATGAAGAGTGTGACTTCGAGTGGAACGAAAAAGGCCGATAATAAGTAGAAAAACATTTATTTCACGTAAAGCAGGATTACAATACAGACAATGCATCACAGATCAGTGTAAGAAAGGGGACGACGAGAAATTTTTATAGGAATCGTTCGAAGTTGCGCCCGCGAACGTCATTGCACAGCCGACATCAACGGACGAAGGATTGCCGGACACGTTCAAACATACCAGGTGTGCTGGCGATGTCTGCTGAAGCGACGACGATCCCTGCTGTGAGATCCTCCATTGTATCCACAGGCATCTGATAAACAAGCAATTTCAGGTGGCCCCAGAATAAATCCAAGGGATTCAGGTCCACAGAGCGTGGAGGCCAAGCAGTAGGTCCGTCGCGTCCAATCCACCTCCTGGAATATGTAATATCGAGGTGGTTACGCACGTCAGTCAAAAAATGTGCTGGTGCACCAACCTACATGAACCACATGTTCTGGTGCACAGTGGCCGGTATTTCCAGCAGCAAATCAGGGAGGACGTGTAGGAAAACCAGGTACTCTGAGGAAATTTGCATACGAGAAGGTTTCTTCTTCTCGACCGCAGTGCTCCTAATCCGCGCATTCGTTTGGCCAATCTACATTTGTGATTTTCACCGACTAAACGTGGTTTGCGACCCTATGTTCTATGGTAATTTTTCTTCTTCTTAATGCCTACTATCATCCCTCTGAATTTGTCGGTCGGATTCGGCAACACCCTATATATTCGCTGACCAAGTACGTCTAGTTATATTGAGTTCACCTCGTATACCTCCATGAAACAAAGTTCACGTCGTCCACAAATGGTTTCAAAAGCTTGTCAGAGTCTTCAACTTCCTTAGCAGGCCTCCACAATTACCAGTCCTCAGTCTAATACAGCACTTGCCGTACGAGGTCGAAAGGATTCCTCAAGCCATCTTCTAACATCTCATAGGAAATCGCAGCAATATTGAGAGCAAAATGTGGCGGAATGATGCATTGAGTAGGTGTCCATAATAAATTGCGCATTCGGTGTATGCACACTTATCAGCTGTGATTGAATAATTAGGCAGTTTATGGCAGACTAAACGAATTCTTTCTAATTCCAATGTGGTGTTCAACCTCCACTGGTCAGGGTCGGACGATGGCCGAATGGCTAGGGCTCTGGCATTCGGTACCAAAGTCTGTGAGTTCGAATCCCACTCTTGGCTTGGACGTTTGTAGCCGTTCGGAATCGGCTTTAAGCAGTAGGTCCCGGTCTAATTAGCCCTCGTGTAGCAAAATATAACCGTAGCGCATCAAACTAAACCACTGGTGGGAGTGAGAACGTCCATCAGACATTTTCTAAGGCCGAATCAACATTAAGAATGAAAAACTAAATATTATACCTCGTGTCAATTCCGAATAATTGGTTGCTTTCAGAGTCTGAAGTCCTAAGGAAATTCGTGAGGAAGGTTGTTGTCCCGAGTGAGATTGACCCAAATTTCACCACAAATTAATTCCATGGAAATTATGTTTGAACTTCCCCAAATCATTTACATTCGTTGATCCCAGTTACCATAAATCTTAAAGTTTAAGCAAATACATTAAGATTTTAAAGTTATAAAATAGATCTTGACTAGATGATATTGTACGGCATCTCCCGATCTCCGACTGGAAATCAGTTAAAAACAGGTTTTCATGCTTCAATACAGCTATTCCTCGATATACGAGCGAGATAGGGACCGATACATTGGTCGTAAGTCGAGTTTCAAACAATTTTGTTTTGGTTGTATGTGTACTAGGGTGGAGCGCTCGTATAGGGGAAAATTATTTTTTTTCAAATTTTCATTTCTAATAGTGATAAAAGTTTGACCTACCTATAGAGGAACAAAAAATGTACTACAATTTTTTATTAATATTTTCCTTTTACCAGTGCATTTGCTTTGAAAATTTACATTTTTGCTGGCATACAGATGAAACTTGAACGAGGATATTGTTCTAAATTCTATATAAACTATTTGTTATTAAGAATAAAACGACTCACAAGGAACAAAAGATTACTAATTTAATAAAAAAAAAGCTTCACTTAAAACATAAAACATATATAAAACTAGTCAAAGGATACTTTAAAATCACGTTTGGTGTCGAATTTGGGCACCAATTTTGACTCAATTTTGGAATTCATGATACATCTCTAGACTTTTTATCACATACCTGCATAGAAACCTCCGTTAGTATTTTTATTGAACGTTCTACGGCTTGGGTATTTCATGGAAATCTCAGAAAAGGTATCTTTTCACTTCCTTTTGTTTCCACCATCGAGAGCAAATCTTCATCTCTGACGTCTCTAAGAATGAGAGGTTGAAAATACTTTTGTTGCCAATCTATAAGGTCTGTGTAAGATTTGACATCAAGATTTATTTAAGGGACCTCAAAAACACGAGGAAACAGTCCATGATGAATCGCGTGTCTTGCTTTTAAGATTCTTCTAGCAGCAAGTCACGAACGTTTTTTTCAGGATCTGAGAGCATCGATAATAGAACATTCTCAGGATGTGCGAAGAAGCTGTTCCGCTGAATGACAGAATCGACTACTTCGATCGATTTCTCAAGTTTCCTGCAGGTTTTCTGCAGGCCCTATTGTAACCCTAAAAGGGTGATTGAATGGGAAGGGCTATGTTGAAACTTTCGCTCACTAGTCCATCCTATGGTGCAAACATTGTTTCTTGCAGGAGATGGCGTCCTCTAGGATGATAATCCCTCTATACATACAGCTAAATCTATCAAGTATTGGTTTGAAGAGCATGAAAAAGAAGTCAAATATCTTATCTTGTCCTGTACAATCCTCCTGACAATATATCATCCGACCACTGTGATCTGTATAAGCGGATAGAGCCAGGTACCGATATCCACCACAGTATCTCTAAAGGAACTTTCATGATTTTTCGCTGAAGAATGGTATAATATATTCTTAACCACTACTCATGACTTGTATAATCCAATTCCAAGATGAATCAGGTGGTATTACATGACGAAGATGATCATGCACTGTACTAATAAAGGTTTTCATGATGTTTCTTCCATTGTGTTGATAACCACCTGTATATATATATATATATATATATATATATATATATATATATATATATATATACTAGCATTATTGCCCGGCGTTGCCCGGGTAGATATATAGATATAAAATATTTCATGCATTCCATCAAAAAAATACTGGGCTGCACTCCTGCTCTTCATGTTCATCTGGCCAGACAGAATGCGCTTAGCACGTTTCTACTGAAATCATATACAACCAATAAGAAAGAAAGAAACTTTGAGCCTGCGGACCTTCGTCTGATTTTAAGGTCATTCCCAACCCTCTTTCTCCTGCGCATTGGAATTTGACGCCCCCCCCCTCCTTCATCCTCAAACCACCCCTCTTAACGCAGCTGGTCGAGGGGAATCCACAGGGGGTAGACGCATCTCTATCGGGCACAAAAAACATTAAAAAATTAATTTAAAAAAAACTAATTGAGCCCCAAATTTCGTTTTTCCTGATTTAAGTTTCTCGGGTCCAAAACATTAACTGTGCCGAATTTGGTCCCGGTGGGTGAAACAGTCTATGATTCTATAGCGGACAAACAAACAGACAAGCTCTTATATATATATATATATATATATATATATATATATATATATATATATATATATATATATATATATATATATATATATATATATATATATATATATATATATTTATATATGTATGTGTGCATATATCTATATGTGTGTGTGCATATATATACATACAAAAGAGGTAAGCAACTATAAGTAATCCTATATTAATAACCCGCGGTAGTTTTGTTAGAAGAGACTACCTGAAATGTTTTTTTCACACAGGAAATTATGATGAATTCATTTGCATAGGCGTATTTCGCTATCTTTAAAATATTTTTAAAAAAAAATCATTAAAATGCATGGATTTTATATTCCGATTATGCATTTACATTAAATACCCCTGTGAAAAATAATTCCGCTCCGTTTTAAAAATAACAAATGATATTCATACGCTTTAAATGCATTTATTTAAATCACTGAAAAAACTGGTTTTGTTTTTTCATTAATAAGAAAGGCTTTGTGTTTGGATTTGAAAAATTACTAAAATAATAATGTGTCCCAATTGAAAAGAATATTGAACATCATGAAATCCTCGGAAAAAAGAACATTTTTTCCTCTTTTTAAAATTTCGATTCATAATAAACAACAAAAACAATTTCAATTAAAAATCTCAAACAGATCTAAACTTTTATTTTGTTTTCATTTAGTTTTGTTCGAATGATTCGTTAAAGCATATGGGACAACAGAATGAATAGCAAAAACGTAAGTTTACAGCAAAATCTGAATAAATACAATTAATGAGAAACGGGTTTTAAGTTCTGTTGCTTACTGTTTGAAAATTAGAAAACGGTGATTTCATTAAATACTCTGAACCTTTTTTTCCCTGAAAATGTCTGATTAAATTTGTCTTCAAAGTGAGAGATAATTAGTCTTATCTCAGATTTTTGTTTTTACGAATTCGCAGAAATATCCAAAAACTTTTCATACTGCAATGTGCAGTATTAAATTTAATAAGTCTGATCTGAGATTTTAAATATTCCCTTTTTTTTCATAAAAGCTCGAGGTTTTATATTCATGTAAAAATAAATTTTTGTACTTAAAATTAAAGTAAAGCTGCTTCATTGTGCCATTGTCTCTGATGAAAAGTGACTTTGAAAATTTTAATTTTAGTAAAGGCAGTTTGCAGGGAAGGAAAAAAAAGATCCTAAGAGAGTACATTGGATGCTGCGGAGTTCTTCTATGGCAGTGCTGCTCCAACTATGTATCGCGAAAAAAATTAGAGGGTTCGCGGATAGTTTGAAGTAAATTTCTAGAATTGTGTTCCCTGTCGCCCGCTGCATTGGAAATAAAAATTTAAAAAAAAAATGCTAAATTTGACAATTGTAGTGTAATGTTTGACTAGGAGCGCTTGTTAAAGCGAAAATTTTGTAGCCCGTGATTCCCCACCCCACTACCAATCAGAGGGTTGGCTGCGGGGGCGTTGAACCCAAGAGGGTGGAGGAGGTCGTCGGGCAGTCAGTAAGAAAGGGCAGAAGGAGAGGAGCGTCTCTGGTAGGGAATGGAGGTCGGGCGAGGTAAATGTAGACTCGTCTCATCTCCGGTGAGTTAATTATTTGTTAAGTTGAATTGGGAGAGAAGGAGAGCGTCTATGCTAGGAGTCGGAGGTTTGGCGAGATATAAGAAGGCTCGTCTCACCTCTCGTTAGGTAATTACTTGGTAATTAGAATTATGATAGAGAAAGAGAATCTCTGAGAGTAGTTTCAGAAGGCCTGGCAAGATTAAAGCAGGCTCGTCTCGCCTCCAGTTAATTAATTGATCGTTAACTAGATTAGAGTGTAGGATAGCCGAGGTCTGGTAAGATATTGTAGGCTTGCCCACCTCGTGTCTCAGTCTTCTGTAATTTTTATGTTAAGTGTGAAACTGTTTAAATGTTAAATCTGTAAATAAGTTTATGTTCGTCTTGTTCAGTGACGACTCATTTTTGCACTACCTCATTTGTCCCTATGCCACAGAAAAAGAACCTAAGTGAACCGGTGTAAGAAAGAGGGTTCACGACAACAATACTTGTGGCATACAATATTTTTTGTTGTTCCATTGTCTGTGCAGATATATAGATTATCTGGTTTGCCGACTCTAGAACACGTAACATATAATTGTCCACGTGAGAAGCAATCCGTGTCTAAATCTAACCCGCACAATTGTAAAGATTGGCCCTGAGATTTATTGATGGTGATTGCAAACGCCAATCGAATTGGGAATTGCAATCTCTTAAATTTAAATGGCATATCTGTTGGAATCATGGGAATTCGAGGAATGAGGACATCTTCACCTTTGAATGGTCCAATCAAGATCGTTCCTTCTACGACGTTGCTCAGTAATTCTTTTACTGCAAGCCGCGTGCCATTGCAAAGCTTTTGATGGTTGATATTTCGCAACATTATAATTGGCACGCCGATTTTCAATTACAGTACGTGCGGTGGCATCCCTGGCAGATCGAGTGAATTCAAAAATTCTGTTGGATAATGAACCGCTTCATCTGCTTCCACAACAGTGTCGACGGACTTGTATGTGACTGCCTCGCTTTGAATGTTGTACTGAATGATGTTGTTAAGTTCGTAGACGTCTTTGTTCTTGGCGGTAAGAATAGCTCATTCACTCAGCCAATCATGATTCTTATAATTGGTTTGAATATTGGGACATACTTTTTCAACCAATTCTTCTTTTGACGATACTAAATTGCAGAAGTTACGAGGCAATGAAATTCGCCCTGATGTCAAATCAACCGGCACCTTTCCGTTCCTAATTTCCAGCAATTGGTGTGAGAATAACTCAGCTGATCGATCGTTTTGCAGATGGACACGCATATTTGTAGATAATTTCAACGTATTTACGTGTCGCCATAAAGTAGAGTATTTCAGGCAAGCATTTATTTCGCCCGCTGGTGTCGATCGGGGAATTATAGGTAATGCTTGCCTGAAATCTCCTGCAAGCAATATTAATGCATTCCCAAAAGGTCTGATGTTTCTACGCAAATTTTTCAATCATCGATCAAGAGCCTCGAACGATTTTTTGTGGGCCATTGTACATTCATCCCAAACAATAAGTTTGCATTTCTGCAATACTTTTCCCATGCCGGATGCTTTGGAAATGTTGCACGTGGGAGTTTCAATGAATTGCATGTTCAATGGCAATTTCAAAGCTGAATGTGCAGTTCTTTTACCTGGTAGCAATTTTACAGCTATTCCGGATGACGCAAGAGCTAAGGCTATGTCATTTTGGGATCGAATTGCTGCCAGAATCAATCTAATTAGGAACGTTTTACCAGTTCCTCTTGGCGCATCTAAGAAGAAGATTTCACCAACCCCGTTATTGACAGTTTCCATTATTTGATGATCGTAAATGCCTTTTTGTTCAAGCGTTAGCTTAGGAATATTTGATTGTACATACGACAAAAGATCACCCGTGTTGTAATTTTGTTCACGACACAATTCTTTTTTTTTGGCTAATGTCCCTGGGGGATGACGACATTACACCCCAGTCCAGTGTACATATGAATACAAGACATAGAAACAGACAAATGACACAATCACAGAACAATTTTATTGACAAGCGATGACACCGGCGATGGACGATGGGTTACAGCTCCCCTTTCTAGACGGGGCTCCATTTGCAGGCGGAAGACTGACCGGTTCCCCAGAATACAGCCAAGTCTTATGCGGGAATCGAACCTGCACCCCCGGCGTGGCAGGCTTATGCCTTAACCACTTAGCCACTGGGCGACCGACTCAATTCTACATCGAATGAAGCTACAGCATGTCGATTCGGTGATGGCATTCCCAATTGATTGAGAGCTTTGTTCTCGATTTCTAAGCACAAATCTTCAATCATTATCAACGCTTTGTTGCAGATTTCTGCTGTGAAATCCATGTTCATATTTGAATTTTCCTCGCGTATTCGACGGAAAATATCTTCAGCCATGTGCGATTTATATTTCTCCCATAACTCTGTTGGAGATGAAGGAGAGCAGGCGGTCAATATGATTGCAAACAACGCACGAATTTGTTTTGGATTTGACGTGTTGCATGAGTCATTAATGCATACATCCCAGTGTCGGTCGTTCTCCAATAAATTCAGAGCTTGACATGCACTGCGGAAAATTGGCATGTGTAACGCCGTTGACAATTCTCAATTGCTGGAAAGACGTTGGACCGGGCACATTTACCAACAACATGCGAAGAAAGAAGCATTCATCTTGATTGGGATGCACGGTGTACAGTCTGCCTATCGTAGTTTCTTTGAATATGCCAGATTGTCCGTCGACTTGCTCTCCTCGTTTGCGTAGTTCAAATGATTTTCTACTCGCATTCCATGTGTAATACTTAGGAACTTCCGAATACAGTAGAGTTTTCGCAAACGCGTCATTTTGACATAACGTGAAGAAAGCAGTTAACGTTGTAGCCGGTGGATTCAGGGCTATTTGTTGCACATTTGCAGCTGTTAAATACACGCGTTGTCCATTTTCTAGATGTAATGCTAAGTGAACAACAGCTGGACTTCTTTCATGTATGGGAAATGAAAGATCAAATGAAAATCAATCGATACAGCTCAATTCCACCGACAATTGCACAGAAAAATAAGAAAAACAGTTAAAAAAGTAATGAAAAAAATAAAAAAATAAACTATATTCACGAAATGAACGCTATTTTAAACGACACAATTCAATTCCAACGCAATGACAAACGAAATAATTAACCTTCTGAAGGCCACTAAAGCAGATCGATTGCACAGAAAATGAAGAAAGAAAGTTATAACAAAAACATATAACATTGCAAAAAAAATTAAAAAAGGAAAACACACGAACTTAAAAGCAAAAGCAAAACAACAACAAAAAGGATAAAATACTAACAAAATATTTCAATTCAAACGCAGATTAATCGACAGAATTCTAACGCAATGAGAAATGAAATATTTCAATCCGTTCGAAGAAATCACTCCGAAGAGGTCAATTTCCCGATATAATTTGAATTCAAATGAAAATCAATCGATACAGTTCAATTCCACAGAAAAACAGTTAAAAAAATTTAATGAAAAACAATGAAAACATAAAAAAATAAACTATACTCACGAAATGAACGCTATGGTAAACGACACAATTCAATTCCAACGCAATGACAACGAAATAATCAACCTTCTGAAGGCCACTAAAGCAGATAAATTGCACTGAAAAAGAAGAAAGAAAGTTATAACAAAAACATAGAAATTTGCAAAACCTTAAAAAGGAAAAAACACAAAAATAAAAATAAATAAACTATACTCACGAAATAAACGCTATGGTAAACGACAAAGCTCAATTCCAACGCAATGCGAAACGAAATATTTCAAACCGCTGTAAAAATCACTCTGAAGAGGCCAGTTTCACGATACAATTTGAATTCAAATGAAAATCAGTCGAACATTGGACAGTGGTTCTCTTATCTCTTCGATCGTCTTTTATTGTCTAGAATGATCCCTCCGTACTTTACGACCTGTGGGGACTGCTGATAGTGGGGTCGCACCCCACCGTCACAAATTTCTGTTCTGGGGGGAAGAGAAAGACATTTCTCGTTTGCGGTAAAATACTTAGTATAGCGTTTGTTTCAAAAAAGCATGTTTATACCTGTTAGAGGTGTGGTATCTATATAATAGGTATATAAAAACACTCACGCATTCGAATGCAATGTTGTGTCAAAATTTCAAAGAAATCGGTGAAGAACTTTCGGAGATTTGAGGTTTCGAACAAACGAACATTTACATTTATATACCGGGTGGCCATAATTAAACTGACAGTGCTCACAGTGTTCTGTAGCGCGATCTATTTGCGAGAATGACGCCACATTTTGTAGGAAGATTAAACAAGACGGGGGACGAAGGATTCCGCGAAAAAACAAATTAGTTCCAAAAGTCACCGCTAGGGGAATATTTGGCGCTGTGTAATAGAAAATAGAGTGTTAACAAATGCAAATTAATACGGAATAAAATTACCTTTTATTATGCACATTTTCTTATTTAGTTCAAGTGCAATATGGCAACACTTTTAAAAAAGCGTAAAATCTACAAAAACACCGATAAAGTCTCGTGATCTGCAATATCACGTACGCTGAGCAGCATAAGAAGTTCTTTATTCAAATTTCACGTTGCATCCATTGGCACAGTGCCAGCTGCTTGGGTTTTCAAAGGCAATGTGTTACGTTTCGAATCAATCGGATTGAAAGTTTATGTGCAATGTCTCCTTCTTTAGTCGAGCGTGTGTTACTGGTCAAATTCTTTTACCTCAACCAGTGCAACGCGTCATCCGCTCTTCGTGCTTTTAGAACGCACAAAAAAATGCGTAAAGGTAACGGTCCTGTGTCAGTTAATGGGCTAAAAGCAATAGTTGCGACGTTTGAGAAAACAGGTTCTCTGAAGGTTCAGTCAGGCAGAGGACGAAAACCTGTACCACAGGATACAATCGAAGCAGTTGCCACGGCGATTGTCGACAGAGGACCAGACAATATTGCTGCCACCTCTAGCGCTCGTGGATTAGCTCGGAATATGGATATGCCTTACAGTACGGTATGGAAAATCTTACGAAAGATTATCAACTTCTATCCGTACAAGATCAGCCGTGTACAGGAGTTACTGTACCCCGACCATGATAAGCGATTGACTTTTGCTCTCACCTTTCTTGCCAGAATGGAGGTGGATTATGCTTGGCCGTGGAAAATCTTATGGGGAGACGAGGCCCACTTTTACCTGCATGGAACTGTGAATACCCAGAACTGCCAAATTTGGGATGACAAATCACCACATGCAGTCACAGAAATTCCCTTACATTCACCAAAGGTAACTGTTTGGTGTGGGTTCACAGCGGAATTTATCGTAGGTCCATTCTAACCAAAGAACTTCTTCTTCTGCTCAGCGTACGTGATATTGCAGATCACGAGACTTTATCGGTGTTTATGTAGATTTTACGCTTTTTTAAAAGTGTTGCCATATTGCACTTGAACTAAATAAGAAAATGTGCATAATAGAAGGAAATTTTATTCCGTATTAATTTGGATTTGTTAACACTCTATTTTCTATTACACAGCGCCAAATATTCCCCTAGTGGTGACTTTTGGAACTAATTTATTTTTTCACGGAATCCTTCGTCCCCCGTCTTGTTTAATCTTCCTACAAAATGTGGCGTCATTCTCGCAAATAGATCGCGCTACAGAACACTGTGAGCACTGTCAGTTTAATTATGGCCACCCGGTATATATATATATAATCGTAACGGATATTTTTATTGACAAAATAATGTAGTAGAAAATATTCAAGTTAAATCTAATAGAATATACTAGAGAACATAGTACAGTTTGAGGAACATTTATTTTACTGTATTTTAATATTTTTTTTTGATACTGTCCAATCGTCTGCCGCATTAGCAAGGGAAAAAATATGTTTTTTGTCTATTTTGTTGTTATGCATGTGATACCAAAATTAGTTTAAATTATCACAAAAAGACAAACCACGTGATCAGCATTTAATAAATTAAATTCTAAAAATCAATCTTTAAAAATTCATCAAAAAATCAGAAAATGGAAGTAAACATCCGAAAAAGATTTCATTTTAAAGGAATTTTCATGATCTTTCTCGTGATATAAATTTTATAACCCTCAGTTTATTATTTTAAATGTAAAATTTAAAAAAGTTACAAAAAGAGCTTAAAAATGTAATTTAAAAAAATTTAAGAAGAATTTTTCAAAAATCTTTCTTAGTGCACCCCTACACCCCTACAAGAAGAATCGCCATGCAAAATTGCAGCCTTTTAGGTCCAGCTGTTTGGTCTGTGCGTTATCTGTCTGTCAGTCAGTCAGTCAGTTACGGAACTGTTTTATATATACAGACTGAATCATTTAATTGAAAATATACTTTAAATTTCCTATACTTACATATTTTCGATATTTTTATTTATATTTTTGAAAAATATGAATAAAAATATTGAATATTTTGTTTATATGTTAAAAAATAGGATATTGTTGGATGAGATGTCAAACACTTTGTCGGAACCTCGTGATTAAGGCTTCTGTGTACTAATCCTACTGGATTCGCTCACCTCAATAGTTAACCTATGAAGAAAATGCGTCCAAGGATTGCCGACTTGGATTGAAATTTTTTTTTAAATTGTACTCCGTAACAGAGAAAGAAATTTGACACCTTGGGGCATTTTTCGTTTAAAAAAAATGCAAATAATATTTTAAAATTTAAATTATTCTGGGAAAAAATTTGGTATAGTGTGTTTTAACCCTTTCAGGGGCACGGCTTGCACGGTGCAGATTTTTTTCTTCTGAATGTTTTTAACCTAAAAAATCTTGAAAAGTTTTCCAATTAAAGGTTGTAAAATGTTTTTGCTTCTTTAAACTGATAATAGATGGCAGCATTAGCCATTTTTCTGCTCATTTGACTGGAATACATTGAATGCAAGTGAAAAAAAGACGAGATTTACCTTTTTCACTGTGCAAACGGCGCCTCTCAGAGGGTTAAAGACTCATAAATTCCTTTGGTGGACGAAATTTATAATATGAATCCCGTTGCGAGGTGCAGAAAAGTTCGGACGATCTGAAAATACCATTTATATTGGATTATCAGCATTTATGTTGCTGTAAATACAGTCAAACATGTTTTTATGCGTTGGAGAGGGACCGCATAAAAAAAGTCTCACTTAGAAAATATGTCCAAATTTTACGAAATAGCGAGAAAGTGCTTTCCAAACAAAATAAATAATTAAATTACACATGGAACCATTTTAAAAAAAATTAATTTCTCATTTTAAACACGGAGAAGTTTTCAAAATGTACATAATTCGATATTACTCGTCGTAGTCCAAAATGCGCATATTCTTCCGATGAACTGGTTCGTAATCGCTTTCGTCACTTGCAGATACGTATTAGAGTTGATTTATTTTTTGTTACCATGTAGTCGGTGATAAGTTTTTGCGACGACGGACGTTTGATCAGCTGCTTGTACACATCGCGACAGCCGGTACGCGATCGAATACACGATCGAAGCTCTTCTTGGAATTTCAGATAAACAACTTCAAATATATAATTTCAATTTTTTTTCGACATATATTCATATACTACATAAAAAAAATCGTACACACACAAAAAAAGAAATCGTAGAAAAAAAATCGCATAAAAAAGACCGCACAAAAACAGGTTTGACTGTAGTAGAAAGAATTTCTCCATAGGTTAACAATGAGGTGAGGGAATCCAATAGGGTTGGTACACAGCAGCCGTAAGTAGATTTATGGTTTCCATGGACATATAAACCCCTCCTTCCTTATATTTATATATTTATATATATATATATATATATATATATATATATATATATACATGTATCTTGATTTATTCATACATATTTACAGAATCTTTTATACAAAATTTCTATTATTAATCAATCATTATCAATCATCAATCCGTCGAGAACCCGAGAGAGAGAGAGAGAGAGTCCGAACTCTTCAATCGGCATAGAAACAGGAAGCACGTCCCATAGTTACCTCTTCATCTCCTTGGACCTCCTCTCTCTTTCTTTTTATACCCCATCTTTCAGAAAATCCAGATCATTCTAGAAACTTCTAGATCGGCGTGGGAAACCTCTTGCGGCTTCCGGTCAAGTGCAGAAGGTAAGCGAGACATTTTTAAAATTGTTAGTATGCAAGGTAAATATGCGCCCAAGATCTACAGTTCATTGATTTTTAAAATAGTTTGTCAAAATTTACTTATTTCTCTTTTTATTTTTTGTTAACTTTTTCTAATTTTTTTAAAAATTGTTACTACCAAAAAATTCCATTGGGAGGGAGGGTCGGTGTGATTTTTTTTTAAATTTAAAGAAGTGGGCTGTGGTCGAACAAAATTTGTGAACCTCTGTTTCATGCAAAAAAAAATATTACTATGATATTTCGGAACAAGGGCTTTTACTAGTTTTAAAGCTTTTGCCAGTTGACTGGTTTTAATAAAGTACAAAATCTATTCTCTTTTGAAAATCACTGAGCTCATTTTAACAGAAGCTAAAATTCACGTTTTATTCCTGTTGTTAAGATAGTTTTGAGGGGTCATTTACGAAGTTGTAGGAGGAAGTATTTCGGAATAATTTGTTGCAAAGGTAGTAAGTGCAATGCAAGTAAGGTAAGTTTGGGTAACTGGGCCGTAGATTTTCAACTTTTTTATATATTATACTTTTACCACATAAAAATTATATTTACATGTATAATTTTCAAAAATCTTGTATTACAGGCATTTTAGTAAGCCTTAGGGAGTCTGTTTAAGCTATGATATTGATTTTTATTAAATATATATTATATGTAAATATTGTGTATATTTTTAAATACAGGTGGGCCCAGTTCCCCTGATAAATGGGGTAAGTGGACCACCCAGGTATAAGAAACAACAGAATCTGGGACTGGGTAACTGGGTCCAGTGCTTGTATATCTAGAAAAAGAAAAAAAAAATCTACCCCCATTTAAAAATAATTTTTCAAAGCAATTACAAAATGGCTGTTGTTTTGTTGACTTCTACTTACCAGTGTTGCCACAACAGAGTGGAATTCCCCCCCTAGTACAGTCGAACCCCGTTATAGCGAACCCTGTATATAACGAAAAAAAATTTTGGTCCCGCCGTTTTCCTATTATACACAATTTAATTAGTATTGTGTCAGTTTAATTTAATCGATTTTAGTCCATTTAATTCATTAATTATCATTTTTAATACATTTTATCATTCCTTCAATACATCATTGCTGAATAAACATTGCGATAAATGAGTTATACATTTTGTGAACTCTAGCATTTTTCTTAACGGTTCGGATATAGCGAACCACCGGATAAAGTGAACAAAACATTTGGTCCCTTGAAGTTCGTTATAACGGGGTTCGACTGTATGTAAAGGGAAAATCTGGGAGAGCATGGTCCAGTTACCCCATGGGCCCAGTTACACCAACTTACCTTACTAAGCGCCAAGTGGTGACGTAGTCACTAAGTTCTGCAATGTGTGTCATTCTGCTAATACTTTATGTTGGCTGTCATATGCGATCTTGTTTTTTAGCCTGATCTACAGTTATCACTTAGAGGGGGAAAGTTAGAGGGGGACTACAGTTAGAGGGGGAAAGTCAAAACTCCGAAAGGGTTCCCGGATAATTTTTACGGTAAATTGTAGGTTATAGATATTCTCAGCTCGAATCCATAATTAAAGCAATTGCTGAAAAATTAATAAATATGTACCTGTATAAAAAATCTACAGAATTTATAACGGATAACCTCACCGCTAATTATCAATGAAAAGAGATTTGTTTAAGAATATTGTTTTATTCGTCTTTCGTCCTACTTAGCAAAAGTTTGTACATTTGATTTACAGGCATGTCATCAGAACTCGTTTACGTAATGTAAACGAGTGGAAGGATAAGTTAAAAGTTAATCGATAAGAGACGATAACGTGGAAGAAATAAGATAAAATTTTCAAATAAAATGTTTTAAAGGTTTCTAGGAGGATAATTTTTATTTAAAGAACAATAAAAATAGCTTGCTTTTATCCCCATCTAAATAGCAATTTATTATCAGAAATAGGTATCAGATAAGCCTTTAATTAGGAGTAATTTACTGCCTGAGGGAATATTTATTCCACGACGAGGTAAAATTTCTTAAGTACAAAACTTTTTAAAAAATAGTATGAAGATACTGATAACTGTTTAGGAAATATCAAATTATTTTCACTTTCACAAGTGAAATATATTACCTCTGCTATAAACTAGTATTTAAGTCAAGGTTTAATAATTGGAATTTAAAGTGTGGAAAAAATTCTGAGAAATTAAAATTCGAGAGCTGAAGTCAAATATTTTTTTGCAGTGTAATGATGTGAAAAACAACAAGCACATTTTTTTGATTGAAAAATAACAATAAAGGTGTAGATACAAGTAGAGGTCGAATAGGAAATAGAAAATTGACAAGATATGTAAATTCTGGAAATACATAGGGAAACCAATTAGTCTACTTATAATTTTATGCTTTTAAAACGAACAAAAATATGCTACTCATATAACGTCCTTGTTTTCAAGGTAAAATAGACTGTTTTTTCTAAATAATTTTCTTTTGAAAACGGTTCAGATATTTTTTCTGGAAAAATTATTTAAGAGAAACTGAAAATATGATTAAAGTACATATTAAATATGCGAATTTTAAAGAAAATACTGCATATTAAAAAAAAGTAATATATATTGTTATTATTTTTTATTTTTTCCACTCTGTTTTCGTAATTTTTTTTTAACGCCTTGATTTAATTTTTTTTCTCTTTAAGTGAAACAGGGTTTTAAATTTTTCTTTCCAAGCGGGAATTTTCAAACTTCAAGAGAACCGGACGGCTATTCTAAAATTTTAATCCAGTTTCTTTTAACCGTATATTAGGCAATCAAATTATCTCTCACTTAATAACTTTTAAGTATAACTTTAAGTCTTACTTTAAGTATTTCATTTATTTATGAAACCAAGACGTAGATTCCTTTATGCTTTTTTCTAAAATATGCAGAACATATTTTAAGACTAATTTAAAATATAAATAAGCATTAAAAATTAAACTACATGAAATGTGCAGCAAATGCAGTAAAAGTAATAAACACACCATTCATAGCATAGACTGAAAGATTTTCGTATTACTCCCAAGACATGAAATTTTTTTAAAAGCATGCCATGTGTTTATATTGCAAGTGTGCTTTAAGGATGCTATGTACTAAGAAAAAAATCGCATTTTCCTTTTCCTCTTCTTGCAGACTCTCGTGGTGGGAGGAGTCCAGTTGACAGTTCGAGAATCCCCCCCCCCCCCCCAGGATTGACATTTTGAGGGATTGTAATGGCTGTCTCTCTATAGGGGAGTTAAGCGCTGCCCCCAAATGTTTTATTTAAAATATATTTTTGTCAAATATTTACGGGTACATAAATGCCGATAATCAAATAAAATTGGTATTGTCAGATAGCCTGAACTTTTCTGCAAAGCGCTACAGGATTCATTTTATAAATTTCGTCCACCGAAGGAATTTATGAGCTTTAAAACTCACTATACCAGATTTTTTCCCGAATAATTTAAATTTTAAAATATTAATTGCATGTTAAAAAAGCGAAAAATGTACACAAATGTAAAATTTTTTTCTCTGTGACAGAGTACAATTTTTTAAAAAAAATCTTTGAATCCAAGTCGGCAATCCGTGGACAAATTTTCTCTATAGGTTAACATTGAGGTGAGCGAATCCAATGGGGTTAGTACATAGCAGCCTTAAGTCAACGGTTCTTAACCAGGGGTGCGGGCACCCCTGGGGGTGCGAGAGAAGGTTCTAAAATTTTAATGAAAATTACCACCTAAAAAAGGAGCTTCGTTTTGAAAGGATAATTGTGAAAAAACAACAACATCGTAGCCATTAAAAATGTAGATATTGTTTTTTATGTAATAATATAGTATGTATTGTAAATGCATTAATTTTTGTATGGAATAAATAAATTACCTTGCAATAAATGTCTTTTCCTAAATAAAAGGTAGAAACAGATTTATCAAGGGAGTGCGAGAGCTTATTTGCAGATTCAAGGGGGTGCTGACTATTATAAAGGTTAAGAACCACTGCTTTAAGTGATACATTATACTATCCTCAAATAATTATTCGATTATAAGATGAAAATATGTTTCAGTTAATCTTTGAAATAGTTATATTAACAAAACTGATTATCCATCCGAGGGTGGAAGAAAGATTTCTATGAAACAGAATACAGACTTTAAATGATTTATTATCTATATTTGCTAAGCCGATTCTTTGGGCAGTCCGTGGGAGAAAATTGCTGCATACATTTACATCATTTTGGTCTAAAACAAAAGAATTTAATCTAGAGATGTATCAAATTTGGTTTTTGTAACCGCACTTTCTATTAATTAGTGATAATTAACAATTAAAAATTGCTTTCTGCGCAAGCTCAGTGACATGTTTAAATATAACATTTGACACTCACTAAGCACGAGGACGCATAAGCACATTAATTTGTTTCTGTGCATGCTCAGTGACATGTTTTAATCTGGCTTTAGATGCTTTGCACGATGCCGCATAAACATGTTAATTTGCTTATTCCGAGGAATCTCTCCAGCTCTGCCTCTGCCATTTTTATTTTTAATTATGTTTGTGAGATATAGAATTAAACCTGACGGAAAATGTTTATTTCGCGCTGTTTCGCACTGTATTTATAATACGGAAGACAGACACGGTGTTCAACTGTAATTTATTTTAAAGTGTATTTCTCTATTATGAATATTATGATTTTCAACATTTGGCAATGATGTGTTGAGGATTAGTGCATTTATCTATTTACTATCCAATTGTCATGTTTTGACTAGTACCAACTAGTCAGTTATTAAGTTTTTATGAATGGAACTTATACAATTTAAATATCTGAAATTTCATTTAAAAGTTTTGAGGCATAGAATTAAAAGAATGCGAGTATCTCAAATAATCTGGATTGTTCAGTTGATAGACTACCAGCTTCGAGTTCGAAAGATCGGGTTTCAATGCGGGTTTCAATGCCGGGTTATGGCAGATAGTCGTTAGAGATTAGTGAAGGCGAGACTAAAATTTCGAGACGGATATCTAAGGGTATGCGCATAGAGCTAAGTACTTTAATTATACATGCAAAATTTCCTACATTCGTGTGTTACATTATAGATATGCCATTAATGAGAAGTATTCATGTTACATAATATCTTACATAAAATGGCTTACATAAACTTATTGTATACATGAACAAATTATACCCGTAATAAAAATTTCAAAATTATCATGCCATTTATATGTTTGAAATGCTTAAAGAGAGTTTCTTATTACAAAATTCGTTTCAAAATCGATACTCTGCACTGTATACATAATACTGAATACATGTTAGCATTTATTGAAATAGAGATGCAATTTGAGTAAATTATTATATGAAGATGAATGGATGATGCTATTTTGCATCAAATAACTGGTATTTAAGAGTCATAAAAAGTTCTCTCTTTATAAGTATGTTCTTATAAATTCAGAGAATACTTACAATAAATACCAAGTGTTAGGCCCTGATTCCCCAGTAGGCTCAGTAGGCCCGGGCCTAGGGGTCCCCCAAGTTTTTATTTTAAAAGAAAAAAAAAATTCCGAATTCAATTTTTAAAAAAAAAATTTTACCATTTTTAATAACAATTTTTTATATATCCTTTCAAATTTGATTGATTGGTTCATCATATGTATAGTTATACGTATAGTTCATCATATGTATGTTATAATGTATATGTATGTTATAATGTAAGGGATTAATAAGTTTTTCTAGTTGCATTGCATTGATGTTTTAATGATGAAGTTAATATGTTGTATTTTTTTTTTTGTAAATTTGATAATGTTCTAGGCTTCTACGCTTCAAATAGCCAATTCTTGGTAAAATGGTACTTTCACAATGATTCATGATTATTTTTTTGTGTGTCAATTTTGGAAATTTTATGCCCACATCAGTGTTAGGGGACCCCCATCCCGAGTTGTGCCTATAGTCAAGAATTTTCTAAATCGGGCCCTGCCAAGTGTGATGCAAATATGAAAAGAATCGTATATATGAAAATTCTTACACTTCAGGGTAAAAGTAATGAGCCCAGAACATTTTAAATTAAGTTAATATGCTATTACATATATAAAAGATTGAAAATTTAATACTATGAAATATTTATAATAATATTGACACCAAATTTACTTTTACTTTACATATACTTGAGTCATGGTCATTTCATCTTTTTCCCTATGCCCCAACCAAACTTAATAAGACTTTATTGAAATTTAGAAACAAGTCGTTTTGAATGTCACTGAACTTTTATCGTTATTTTGTCATTTCTTTGCGAAAGAAAATCCCTTTTATCGAAAATTACTTGAAAAAAAGTATAACATTAGCGATGATTATAAATTTGTTAATGCACGCAAACTAAGAGTTTATTAAGACACAATGAATCACTTTGGGAGTTTGAACTGAAGCGTTTAGATAGTTGGTTTGATGTGGGAAACTTTTATCTTTTCGAAAATATGGAACATATTTGTTCTTGAGCAAACCTTTAACACCTTTTTTTTCAAACACGTTTGAAATATTCTCTTCTTCTTCACAAACACCTACACAGTAATTTTTTTAACAGTAAATTAGCCATATCTAGAATGAAAGGCATACTTTAATATGGAAAAATTTTAATATTAACGAGGCAATAAATGGGGTTAAGAATAAAATTAATTAACTTCATTTGTAAATATCTTAACTTTTGTTACAATATATTTTCATAAAAAAATCATCTGCTTGATTATTAATGACTAATTAGATATTTTTTTAAACAGCACTTTTGATCGCAAGCATTATTTTTGCTTTGGGCTCTTTACTTTCTCGACATATTACTTGAAAAAAATATGTAGTATCGTTAATGACTAATTAGTAATTGTTAAGTAGTTCTCAACATTAAAAAAAAAATTTTCGTTCGGGTACTTCCGTTTTTTTTTATTATAGTATACAATAAAAAACTTATCACCGTGTATCATAAAATAATCTACTTGTAGTTTAAGTTAACGAATGTTTAATTTTTTAACTACTGTGTATTTTATTAGTCCCATTGTGCATATTAAAAAAAATGTATGTAAAGTACCTTCATTTTAAAGTTTTTCTTTTTGTATAATGAGAGTTTAATTCTCCAATTAGGAGACATGACCAGCAATCATGTGATCGCTTTGGAAAGACATTTGATCAATCAACTTTAGAGATTGATCTAAAGTTGATTTCCGTTTAACCCTTCAGCAGGCGCGCCCTAAGGGGCCCCAACATCTAAGGGTTGAATGTTCTAAGCAGTTTCTATTTATAGTTACATTCTTTCTAATACAGGTCTGATTTTCTGACCTGTGTATTCCTTTCCATTCATTTGTTAGTCGTGATTTAACCGTGGTAAACCAGCAATTTTACTGGATTACAGTACGCCAAAAGCAGGAGTTAATGTAGTCAATCAAATGTGCAGCTATTACACGGTATTCCGCATATCACGAAGATGGACTACCTCATTATTTTTTAGTTTTTTGGACATAATAGGAATCCATTTGCAAATTGTCCTTAGATCCAACAAACCGGGCAGTTTTGAAATAAGTCGATTCTATCTGCATTCTTTGGCCTTTAATTATAAATATATCTCAATATTATAGGTGAATGTCTGTTCGGACGACGAGTGAGTAGCTCCTAATATGTTTGGAGCACATGGCTGTTTAGGCCTAATTTTGTGATGTTAAATAAAAGAGTTTAAAAAGTTATACAGTCCACAATTTAGTTGAGCTGTGTCGACCAGAGTTTACATGGTCCTACCTCGAATTCGGAGCGCGAGCCTATGATGTGAATTGTGGTGTGTGGTGAGAAAAAAGTATTTTGTGAAAACTAAAAAGCTCTTTGGGTGCTGAGTAAAAAATGTTCAGCGGTGCAGGAAAGGAAGATCTGAAGCTGGTTGCCAAGGAATTAGGAGAATCAGTGACTGAGGATATTACAGTAGGTGAGCTAAAAGATCTTATTCAAAATAATGTTCATTTTAAAAATGATCCAGATTTTGTTAAAAATTATTTGACTTCTATAATATCCAATCGAAAATCCAAAGCGGCAAATAATATAGAGTTAGAGAGAATAAAATTGTAAAGAGTCAAGGCAGAACTTGAACTGGTTCGATTTCGTGCCGAGGCAAGGAGTCAAAACTCCAATCCAAATGATATAAGTGAAAAGCAAGAGTCATTGGATTCATTAATTAAAAGTGTTGGGACATTAACTGTGAAGGTTCCAAGTAAACCCGAAGCGTGGGGATTCTTTTTTCCTCCTTAGAAAGAGCTTTTGTGACAAAAAATGTACAAGCTAGATTTAAAGCTGAAATTCTGCTGAATTTGTTGGGAGAAAAAGACTCTAACATTATTACTTACATTAATGACAATGAGCTTAGTGATTACGACAAAGTGAAGTCTATTGTGCTAAGAGAATTTGAACCAACACCTCAAGTTTGCTTAGAAAACTTTCGTAACGCTCAACGCCAAAATGAATCTCATGTGCAGTTCGCTTCGCGTTTAATAACGAGTTTTGATTATTATTTAAAATTGAGAAATGTGTCTGATTTTAAAACTCTTAAAGAATTAATTGTGTCGGATAAATTATTTCAATGTTTAGACAGGAAAACTGCAGCCTACATAAGTATTAAACAATCCGACAGTTGGTTTAACCCTTTAGAATTATTAAAAGAGTGTGACCTTTTTTGTGCTTCCCGAGGAAAATCTCTCGTCGAAGATACTAGTAGTAAATTTACAAAGAGTAATAACTTTAATTCTAAGTGCTCAAAAAATTCTTCTAAAGTTTTTGTATCTAATGTAAAAGATTCTAAATGCATTTTGTGTAATTTTGAGAGTCATTATCTGTATAAATGTACAAAATTTATTGAGAAATCTGTTAATGAGAGTAGATTTTGTGAAAAATCATAACCTTTGTTTCAATTGCCTTTCTTCTAATCATTCTGTAAAATATTGTAAATCTAAGTTCTATTGCCCTGAGTGTGGCAAAAGGCATAAAGTGATGTTGCACTTTCGAAGAGAGGAGCCGTCTCAAAGTTCCCCCGGTCAGGGAGAATTGATGAGTCAGAATCCCACATTGTTGAATTCTGGTTTAGCGCATTCCTTCGCTTCCTCTAGAAACGTAGATTAGAAAACATCAACGGTTTTCCTGAGTACCGCGAGATGTTTAATAAAAAATAGCATGGGTGAGTTTGTAGAGTGCCGCTACCTTCTTGACGGAGGATCGATGTCAAATTTCATTACAAAGAATTGGGCAGATAAACTTAATTTAAAAAGGGAGAAAATTAATATTGTAGTATCTTGTCTAAATGACGCATCAATGACAATTAAGGGGTGTATTTCTACTACAATTTCTAATAAAGTAAAAAATTATGAGAGAGATTTAGAATTTTTAGTCACTTCCAAAATTTCCGATCTCATACCTTCTAATCCAATTAATGTTTGTATAGAAGGATCGGAAAATATACGATTTGCAGATTCTGAATTTAATGTCCCTGGTAATATAGACATATTGTTAGGTGCAGAAGTGTTTTACGAGTTATTAAGGTCGGTACAAATCTATCCCCAAAATTCTAATTTAATATTACAAAATATGGTGTTTGGATACGTCGTGAGTGGTAGTGTACAGAGCTTTAAAAAAGATACGCATATTCATTGTGGAGTAGTTATTGATGATAATTTAGATAAAAATCTAAAAAGATTTTGGGAAGTAGAAAATATTGAGGAGGAATTAGTAAAAAGTAAAGAAACTAAAATCTGTGAGGAACATTATTTGCGAACGCATATGAGAAATCATGAGGGCAAGTATGTGGTAACAATGCCACTAAAAGACTAGCCTGCCACTAAAAGCCTACTTGCCTAGGAAAATCCAAAGAAGAAGCTCTAAAAAGACTGAATTCACTGTGGAATCGTCTTGAGAGAGACCCTGAATACTTAACTTCATATAAAGATTTTTTAAAAGAGTATGAAGAATTAGGCCATATGAGGGAAGTCACTGAAGATAAAGAACCTGATGTAGTGTTTTACATGCCACACCACGGTGTGTATCGACCCGAAAGGCCACTACGAAGCTTAGAACTGTTTTCAATGCATCCAGTTTAACGAGCAAAGGCAATTCTTTAAACTCGCTGCAATATAATGGTGGAGTTATTCAGGATAATTTGTTTTCCATCATGATTAGTTTCGAAAACACCTGGTAGCCTTTATAGCTGACATTCAAAAAATGTATAGGATGATTCTTATACATCCGAGTCAAAGAAACCTTCAACGGATACTGTGGAAGGAAGGAAAAAAATGAGCCGGTAAAGTGCTACGAGCTTTTAACGGTGACATACGGTACTGTTAGTGCACCATACTATGAGGACTCTGAAACAATTGTCCATTGATGAGAAGGAGAGTTTTCCTCTAGCATCACCGATACTACTAAACGATTTTTATATGGACGACGTGCTCTCTGGAGTGGAGACTGGAAGAAACTGAGAAAATTCAGCGTCAATTAAGTAACATCTTAGATTCTGCAGGTATGAAGCTGCACAAGTGGTGCATAAGCAATCAAGAGCCCATATGTCTAAAGACGTTTGTGGCAAGCAAGTCGCCACAATTCAAGAACTGACATCCATGGAGCAGTGGCACCATGTCCCATCTGAGCAGAATCCAGCTGACCTCATTTCCCGAGGACTAGACCCAACAGAGCTGTCCCAGAACGAGCTTTGGTGGAATGGCCCCCTGTTCCTGAGACAAGATGAGTATCCCATCAAAGTGATTGCTGTATCAGACCAGCAAATTGACTTTAATTGTGAATTTAAGAACTCAAAAAAGTGCATGTATGTTGTGAATATTCCTGTAATAAATTTGTACATAATATAATTAACCTTAGTAAAAAGGATGTTAAATTTACCCGTATTTTAGTATTTGTTTTTAGATTCGTAAGCAATTGTAAAAAAATAGGAGAATAAGTGTGTTGGTCCCTTGGATCTTAAGGAGATTGAGAAAGCTGAGATTTTTCTCATAACGAGCATCCAAAATGAGGTATTTCGCGATGAGATTAAAAGCCTAAAGAAAACAGGTAAAGTTGATTCCAAGAGTCAAGTGAGAAATCTTCATCCTTTCATCGACGATAAAGGATTACTTAGAGTTGGAGGTAGGCTAGTGAATAGTGAGGTAAATATTGATCAGAAATTTCCCATTTTGTTGCATCCCAAGAGTAAGCTAACACGTTTAATTTTAGAATATTATCATGTAAAATAGTTGCTTTTAGGCCCACAGGCCTTGTTATTTCAAGTTAGGCAGAGGTTTTGGCCTATAAATGGTCGAGCAATGTGTAAAAAGGTAGTACATGAATGTATCACCTGTTTCAAAATAAAACCTATCGTTTGTCAGCAATTTATGGGTAATCTGCCCAAAGAGAGAGTGAGAGAAAACTACCCATTTAATTGTTCTGGTGTGGACTTCACTGGTCCATTTCTTGTTATTTAAAACATTGCAAGGCCGGGTGGCATGTACGCGCCGAGCTCCTCCCCTCCCAGCCGGTGACGTGCTGATCACGTGACACGATGTTGGAACATGGGAAGAGCTCATTCACGTAATTCACATCATTCACGCCTTTCAAGAAAAGGCGTGAATCGCCAGTTGGCCTCGAGGTGATGTCTGTTCGGACGACGAGTGAGTAGCTCCTAATATGTGTGGAGCACATGGCTGTTTAGGCCGAATTTTGTGAGGTTAAAAAAAATAGTTTAAAAAGTTATACAGTCCACAATTTAATTGAGCTGAGTCGACCAGAGTTTACAATGACAAATACGTTATGAACGCTTCTTCAGTCCCACAGTCAGTTAAAATGGGTGTCCACGTGTTTCGAACTAGTTAATAGTTCAACATCAGGCTGGAGCGATGATCGCAATGATATGCAATTGCGAACTGTTCATTGCGACAATCGCATCAATGTTCCTCAGCCTGATGATGAACGATTAACTACTTCGAAACACGTGGCGAGTCCTTTTTAATTTATTTAGGAATTGAAGTGTTCATTGCGCAGTGTGACTAGAATCTGTCGAGGACAATTTGAAGACACCTTGAATGCTGGATATTGATCCAAGTTTGACGAACGGCTGTTCCGTAGGAATACCGCTAATTTCACTTTAAAAGATGCAATTCTAGTTCTGCTGGACTGTGAACGTTTGGAAATAAAATCGCAAGGCCCCATGAATCACACTTCTTCTATTGCCACATTGACGACAGAGTCAGGACTGGATGTAATCATCGAGAGACCATGGACCGACCTTATGGCAGAAAAAGGCGGGGGTGAAATTATAACATTGTTTATGGAAATTTTTCTTGGAAGATGTTAGGCCCCCCCCCCCAAGAACAGCGTTTTAAAAACGATATATCACATAAATCTATGCACTGAAAATTATTAGAGGAAAAATAAAAGATAGATTCCAGTCCAGGGTGTTAGATGAGATTAGAGATACAAAAATAGCAGAAAGATTCAGTTAGCGACATTCCAGTTTATCCCCGGTATATTACTGAGACAGCTTTCATATTGTTGACTGGATGTGATTCACTTGCCAAGCGCTTAGATCGCATTGGTAACTACACTCATGTCCATAAATTAAGGATAATTCAGAATCACACGGAAATCGAACTCTAAAGTAAAAATTTCACCTGTAGAATTATCACACACATCTTCAAGAATAATATGCAAATTACAGGAAGCCACCATATGACGCCGATAGTACGTCACAAGGAGGAGAGTGTAAGAGAGGGTTATATAAGGAATGGTGGCAAAGAAGTAATATTATTCACAAGCGTTCTGTATGCCGCTAAGTGCCATAACCGAATAGTTATAACACAGAGGACGCATGTGGAGGATTTTTTACGTGGTAGAATTATCGGCCACCTGGAATGTGGGCGTACTCAGATGGAAGTATCCGAAGAACTTGGAATTGCCCAAAGTGTCATCTGTAGGCTTTGGCAACAATTCCAAGATGATGGAAATGTCAGTAGACGTTACAGTACAGGTCGCCCCGGAGTTACAACGCCGAATGAAGACCGGTATTTCGCAGTAACTGCCAAAAGAAGCAGTCGGAGCACAGAATCCGACGTGTCTAGTCAGCTATCTGCAGCCGCGGGTACCACAGTTTCAAGGCAAACCGTGTACATATGTTTGGGAAATATTGGTCTATATGCTCGCAGGCCTGTCAGATGTGTTCCGCTCATTGCAACTCACTGTCGGCAGCAATTAGCCTGGAGTAGAGAACATGCAATGTGGACATCCTCACAGTGGGCTTGTGTGATGTTTTACGACGAGTCAAGGTTTAGCTTGCAGTCTGATTCACGTCGGACTTTCATATGGAGAACGCCAGGTACCAGTTACCACCAAGACAACATCATTGAACGACACCGTTACGGTGGTGCAGGATTGCTCGTTTGGGGTGGAATTATACTGGGCTCCAGAACAGATCTGCATGTTCAAATCGGAACCATGAACGGCCGCATTTATCGGGACATCATTCTGGAACAACATGTACGTTTGTTTAGGGGTGCCATGGGCGCAGAATTTGTGTTTATGGATGACAACGCCCGTCCTCACCGAGCAAATATCGTAAATGGATGCCTTCAATCTGAGGATATCCCCGTATGGAATGACCAGCATTCTCACCTGACTTGAATGCGATAGAGCATGAGTGGGACATGCTTGGCCGACGAGTTGCAGCCCGTCAACCACCTCCTACATGTGTACTGGAACTTGGGAGAGCATTGCTTGCTGAGTGGAAAAATCTTCCGCAAGATCTGCTCGATAATTTGATACTCAGCATGCCTAGGCGTTGTACGGACTGTATTTCATCGCATGAGAGACATACAATGTATGATCCATCCTACCAACCATGTAATATTAAGTTTTTCTAAAGGAGATATTTTTTACAATTACTCCAGGGAGCAAAAATCGTAGTTTTTATTAATGGTATCATACATACACCATCTTTTTTGTTCTTTATCTTTTGTTTAATAAATGGGCTTTATGAATAAGTCCTGTTTGTTTTGTTTCTGAACCTTTATTGGCCGGAGCTGGCATTATCCTAAATTTATGGACATGAGTGTAAAAGAAATGACAAACAGTGTCCTGTGTTAACAGTTGTTTCGAGTGAACTCTAAAATTTTAACCAAGTCGAGGGGAGATGTCCGCAATGAGAACTGGAAAGCTAGAGTGTAAAAGCGCAGCGAATCGACTCTGATTTTTCCTTATAGAATGGAACCTCAGTATAATCGAATTCCTTGATAAATCGAAGTTTTTCCATTCCCCTTGAACTCGCCTAACACTCCCATATTACTTTTACCTTTACATATCGGAGGACTGGTCAGGAAGACCTCAATATTTCGAAGTTTTAGATTGCTTGGCTTGCCACCGTACCTCTACTTATCGAAGTTTTAAAAGTGGAAAACTTCTATATATCGAAGTTGTTTTGATAAAATCAATAGCATTTAGATGAAGCTCAGTTCGTTCTTTGGGAAAAACCTCTATGAATCGAAGTCAGTCAGAAATCACCTCGATAAATCAAACCTCGGTATTTCGAAATCCTCGATAATTCGAAGTTTTCTCGTTCCCCTTGAGGTTCGATATATCGAGGTTTCACTGTATGACTAATAAAGCTAGGGGAAATGACTGGGAGAGCCTTGATGTTTCAAGATCTCCAATTCCGGGTTTTCTTCGTGGTTCTGCCGTTTCGTCTTATTACTGGACACGTTTACTGTCCATCATTTTAGAATAGGACTTAAGGACTCACCCAATTGTATTTGTTGATGTAATTAAGAAAGACCCCATGAAGGGTGAACATTTAGACGCGGGCACTGCACTTAATGGTTTTGATTTTACTGTTCAGAAGTACTGGAAAGCTAGAAGTCTAATGGCTTGATTATCAAACTCCAGGCATTTATAAATAAAATAAAACAATTTTCCCTTGTACAGTGATTTCCGCTTATAAGAATCACGTTTGTTATCACTGTTTTTGATTCTTATAAGCGGTTGATTCTTATAGCCGAAATTTAGGTTTTTGGACAGGCACACACACTCCTATATATACATATATTAGATAATTTACCATAAAATACTTTTTAATTTACGTTAATTACCTTTTATTAAAATTATGTTTTATAATTTTAAAAATACAACTTAATTTCTAGACCTATAAGTAGATACACATGATTATAGTAAGAGAAGAAAAAAATCCAATATTTGTTACAACATACCTGCTTAAGAGTTTTAACATTTCAACTACAGGATGGGAGCAAGAAAAAGTTTTCTATGGTAGTTTGACGTAATGAAGTTTTCAGGAGGCTATTTATACCTATTTCAATGCTATTAGTCTCAGACGAAGATTCACCTTCTAGTTTACGTTTCACGGTTTGAAAACGTGCTGAATCTACTAATGTCACGTTAGCCTAAGTGATAGCGAACACTTCACCGAAGATTTATATGTTTCAGGGTCCAGGAAGCCGCTATCAGGATGTGGGAGGTAGAAAAAAAGAGATCGGCCCGGACGGGCAAAGATGCCCCGGATCAAGCTAATAGGACAGTGTTGTGCTAAAGCTTTTAAGGGGAAACTATTATGTTATGTCTAACAAAGAAAGGGATGCATTTTACGACTGTATTCCATCCCATCTTATCAGTCTTTCTTAACAAAAAAAATAAAGAACTTCGTGCCTTTTGAGGGTTTAAGTGGCTTTTTTTTAAAAATGAAAGGAAAGCGAAGAGTGTAAGCTGATTCTTAAAACCGGTGGATTGATTCTTTAAAGTGAAAATTTTAACATGGAAATAATACATTTGTTTTTGTTTTTTCGATATTGATTCTTATGAACGGTTGATTCTTATAACCACTGATCACTATAAGCGGTGGTTACTGTATCTTGATTTTGCTTATGTTCACACTTTACACTATGGGTCTTCAACCTTTCAAGTTAGAGGGTCATACCAATAAATTCGCAATGTTCCGCGGGCCACACATCTGTGAAATAAGTAGTATAGGCAGAGGAAAAAATGCATTATTTACAAACGAGCTTCAGCCTTTGAGATGATTGCTCGATTTACTTTTTATAGCATGATGATGAAGGACTAATTCCTTCAAAACACGTCACTGAAGTTTTGTCTGTATTATGTGTTTTAAAAAGTATTTTGTACCGTTTATAACCATTATTAATTAAGAAATATTTTCATTTATTATTTTCTACCAACAACAAAAACTGGAGTTGAATCGATGTATTTTGTACTTTATATTGCATGAAACAGAATGAATGCAGGAAATCGACACGCGCGTGAGATTCTGCAAAGCCTTGACAAAAGCTTTGACAAGCTGCTTTCTGTATTTATTTTGTCTTGAGATTCTGAATACAATTACTAATTTATTATTTTGATAAACCTATGTGCCGTGGCTACTTTTCCCCATGCATTCTTGATCTTTTTTTGTGTAAGAGAATTAGCCGTTCTAAGTTGTTTTTTTTTCTTTTCAAATTTATATGAAACTTTCGTTTTGCATGATCAAAATGTTTTGGTGGGCCACTAAAATACCGTTCGCGGGCCACGGATTGAAGCTCCCTACTTTACACTATATTGCGCAGTGATCAGGGCCCGATTTAGAAAATTCTTGACTATAGGCACAACTCGGTATGGTGGCCTCCCCTAACACTGACGTGGGCGTAAAATTTCCGAAATTGACACACAAAAAAAATAATCACGAATCATTGTGAAAGTACCATTTTACCAAGAATTGGCTATTTGAAGCGTAGAAGCCAAGAACATTATCAAATAACAAAAAGCAATACAACATATTAACTTCATCATTAAAACACCAATACAATGCAACCAGAAAACCTTATTAATAATAATCCCTTATATACATTATAACATACATATGATGAACTATACATATAACTATATATATGACGAACCTATCAATAAAATTTGTAAGGATATATACAAAAAATTGCTATTAAAAAACGTAAAATAAAAAAAAAAAATTGAATTGGGAATTTTTTCTTTTAAAATAAAAATTTTTGGGGGCCCCCCCAACATTCGGGGACCCCTAGGCCCAATGGAAAATTAGGGCCTGTCGGTGATTAGGGGCCAGTGGATGTATATCTAAGTGTGCCTCAGTGATAAAAAAAAAGATACGTACTGACAATTACCTGAACGTTACGTGTATCGGATCATTACTGCCGTTCACATACGCCTGTTCAAAACCATTGTATTCACTCCAGGATCAAACATCACGTTGCCGCTTGCTATAAGTTTCGTCTGAGCGTCTGTTTATATAAGCCGTTTTTCGTGCTTCCATAATCCAAGAGATATCTCTAATTCCACTGTATGATGGTGAAATTAACTTTTTCTTCGACGATATTCTTCCACTACGGTTCCAAACACTGGAGGATTCCAAGTCTATACACTTTAAACGTTTTGTCCCTCGGTTTGTAGAAGTGAAACTACTTTTTTATTCAAGGAACATTTTATATCATGAAAGAGTACATTGTTTATTGGAAGCAACCTCTGTGTTATCGAATTTAAAATTTTATTTTTCTATGACGAGAAAAATCTCCAACAGAAGTTTAAATGAACTATTTTTTTTATCTATTCCAGTTTTACTTAACCCTTCAGCGGTCGCGCCAATTTTTGGAACACCAGCAGGCGCGCGTTGCACAAAGTGCAATGTCTCTTTCAACCTTGATTACTCCTTTGGTAATAAACTTTTTTTCCCAAATTGAAAATAATAATTCTGTGTTTTATGACAAGATATAAAATGTTGATAATATTGAGATATATTTATAATTAAAGGCCAAAGAATGCAGATACAATCGCCTTATTTCAAAACTGTCTGGTTTAATGCATCTAAGGGCTTGTGAATCGATGCCTATCATGTCCAATAACCCCCCCCCCCCCCCCCCCAAAAAAAAAAAAAAAAAAAAAAAAAACAACGAGATTGTCTATCTTCGTGATATGCGGGATACCGTGTAACAACTGCACATTTGATCTACTACATCAACTCATAATTTTGTCGTATTGCAATCCAGTATAATCGCTGGTAACCACGGTTAAATCACGGCAAACAGTGAATGGAAAGGAATACAAGGGTCAGAAAATCAGACCTGCATTAGAAAGGGTGTAACTATAAATAGAAACTGCTTAGAACATTCAAACCTTACTTATTAAAACAAACCATTCAAAATTACGAAAATGTTGCACTTTATACATGGGCTCGCCCTCTGAAGGTTTAAATAAACATGAAGGAAATCGTGAGAGTGATTAAAGACATTCTTTTCTTTAAAATCTATTTTCACTATGGATGCAACTTGACTACCCGTTGCCAGTCTGGTCACCTGCTATGCTTATGTTTGGAAAGATTCAGTCTACTAACGATAACGTTAGCCAAATGCAAGTTGTAAGGTATACACAAGATTCGATTTACAAGAATCGAACTTTTGAGTGAATGAATTAAAGAAGCTGCTTGAGATATGCTAATTTCGGCATACGCGCTTGGTATAAATACCATGCAGCTTGATTAAAGCGAAGAAGGTTGAAAAAAGATTGTTAAGGTTGATAGATAAGCGAGAGGGAGCTACGAGGTAAGCAGTTCCAGATGTTAACCGACGCTTGTGCTTAGCAGGCAGGAAGTTTACGTGGCAGAACTGCTGGTTTGACTCTCTGCTGGTTTGTGAGTAAGTCAAAGTGTATTTTTATTGAATGTTAATATATATATTCCGTACAAGTAGTACGTATGCTTATTGCTGTAAAAGCAAATTCTATATGTGCAACGAATTCAATAAACATTGTTTCATGTATAAACTGTGTTTGTATCAAATTAATTTTGAGTGCCACTTCAAATTATATACACCCAAGTCTGGGTAGAAGTGAGCTAAAACTCTACAAAGTGAAATAAAAGGTAATTTGAGGTAATTAAGTAAAACATTCAAAACTACTACGGACATTTAAAAATCTCGCATCAGAACCATTTATTCTTCGTTGTTTTGATAATTAATTTGACACATATAAACTAAGTGCGTCTTTGAGAACATCTTTGATTGATTTATCATTTTAATTAAATACTCGAACTAATCCTTTTCTTGGAGGAACTCCGAATTGGCGCCATTTTTATAAAAATACAACAAATTTGGCTGAGACTAAAAGTTTCATCTTTTGGCCAATAGATGGCAGCAACTAAATTTGAAACGAAAGGCTCTTTTTTTAACACTGAAAGATGGATTAAAAACGCTATGAAATATGGATAATGCATGGCTGGAGTTTCAATTAGCAACTGTTCGTGTTTATTACTTAGCTGGTCGATTTCTCATAAAATCAGGTAACTTGTATATTTTTCTTACCTAGGGTTAACTTGTATATTTTTTTAGCAAACCTGAAAAGCTGCCAAATGGTACCTAACTGAAACCACAACCATAAAAACACCTATAATTTAAAATACCTGTAGCTGATTTTAATGAAACTTGTTTTATTTTGTTTCGATTCATTTGAGGCGACATTGAGGATACATTAACATACGTACGTATGTTAATGTATTGGTGTTCAAGAAAAAGATGATTTTTAACTTTATACACTTTATTTACATCACACTACTAATTTTGCTAATCATACTGCTAATTGCATAACTAAGTGAAAAACATACCGTTGCACCTAGCAGAGAAACCTAACGCGCTAACATAAGAAAACAGTGTTGCCAATCCAACGCAGGGAAATTTTGGTGGTGAAAATATTTATGGACATGGAGTCACCACACATTTAAAATATATCGTATTGTTAATATAATGTGCTACTTTGAACCTATTTAAAAAAAAAATTAGACAAACCAACTAAGAATTTCAAAATTATTAAGATGGCGCTTTTTTTCAAAAAAATGTATCAAATACTAATTGTGCTACTTAACTTTTCCGGTTATTCTTGGTTGTATATAGAGGTTGTCTTCCATAAAAAAAAAAAAACAAAGGAGTGAGTCGAAAGTTCTCGCATTAGCTGATGAGATTTATGCTTTTACCTCACGTTCTAATGGTTTTTACTCAGACGAACAGAACTAAATGAGATCATTCTAGACATTCTTCTAATGCTTCGGTTTCTAATTACTTTAGTTCATCTGTCGTAGTGATTCAGAAGAATATACCGCCATTAGCGCTCCACTGAATGCGACATTTCCTTGTTATGTGTATCGTTAACATACTGAAAGTGAAGTAAGTCGCGTACAATTCCGTTTTAAGATTTTAGCGCATTTAATTCACGTCTTTTCATGGAAAATCTTGTAAATATTTCTCTAGAATATACACAAGCTTGGTTTTTATGCTCATTTTCGAATATTTTGCAGTGATCCTGGAATGAAAAATCGTTTGGAGATTTGTAATTGGTTAAATATATTT
>OU015495.1:40079302-40094302 GCA_907164885.2 Dolomedes plantarius
GTCTTTTACATACTTTTTCCTTGTGCAGTTCCGTGGTTTGTTTTGTATAAATTTAATGAATTTATAAATCTTATTAATTGTTTAAACACCTTTAGAACTGACCGTTTAGTGCTCATTGTGTGGGGCCGGAGTGTTTTATAAGGATCTTACCGTTATTCCCGATGTCTATCGTAGAAAAACGTTCACAATTCTTTTTAGGGAAACATGTGCTTTGCCTTAATATTGTAAAAGAAAATGTTTATATTTATCGAGAAAAATTTGTGGAAAATACACATTTTGCCAAAATTGTGTACAAAATGTTCATGTTTTTTTTTGTTAAATGAAAATAAATCTTGGTGAAAACTATTATTATTCGGATTATAATTATTATTTAGATTATTATTATTATTTCAGTGTGTTAATAATTATTGTTGTGGTCATGATTCTAGAAGATTAGTAAATTGAGTTAAAAATAAAAGAATAAAATAAGAATTCACTTACCACACTTTCTGAATAAATGACATTTTTATTAATACATGAACTAAGAGAGCATATAATGATTTAAACGTGGACATCACATCTTTCCTCAAAAGGCCGGGAAATATTAGGATTTCTTGAATCCATTAACATCTGCGTCAATTCTGTACTATATGCGTACTTGTAGAAACCTATCTAATACGTGGGAAGGAAATTAACTCACAGAATATCGATTTATTTCTTCATCAGTATTTTTAAGGTTGTTTATTCCTTTTATGCGACACGTGCAGCCACGTGGTTCAGAACCACTTTTCTACAAGCAGGTGGATGGGTTCTCTCGCCGAAAAATTCACGAAGATTGACCCGACATACAGTTCTTGAACTTCTGCAAAATACCCCCATACTAGCATGACGCTACAATATTATACACTTGCGACATGTCAGTAGTAATTCCGGTTGAATTCGGCTACCTAACAATATTTGAAATCACATAAAAGGTCTAGGGCATTTGTTAGCTTTTCTTGGGTACCATACACAGAAGTCAACATTGGCCCAGTGGTAGCGTGTTAGGCTTAGGACTGGGTGTGTTTTGTTCGAATCTCGATCAGCGTCTTTGAAAACCTTCTTGTCTAAGCCGGATGTGGGCACTTTAAATCAGTATACCGGGAAGTTCTTCTATTTGATCATAGGGATGGTTCCAATCCCTCCAGATCGCGGCCCTGGTGATGCGCTGTCAAAATTGATGTGGCAAGTCGGAATCCGACCCTGATGGTGCAATTGTAAACCAGAGTCGCTTTTCCCTCTGGCCGCTGTCATCTATGAACTTGGTCTGACATGTTCCGGCATAAGTTAAAACAACAACAACAGTATAAAAGGTCTGCAAAGCCTTTTGTTCACAGACGAGGCAAAACTCCGTGTTTTGCCTCATCTGTGTACAAAAGAGCATTTTACCACTACGCTAGAAACATGTTTATTTACCTACTTAACAGTTATATCATTACAGTAACTCCGAATTGCTCAGCCAAAGAAAAGGTATGTCACGGAGAGTGGCAATACGACAGAGTCTGAAGTTGTCTGACATGGTGTGTGTTCATGAATAAGCAAGACTTAAGTTAAAAATATAAAGTTTATTCAGAACCTCAATAAGCGTTAAAAATATTAAAAGCAATAACATTTGTATAACCAAAATAATATCACGCAGAGACTTGTAACACACGAATCTCACTAGCTCGTGAGTCCGATTGTATGTGCTGCAGAGGCACCTTTGCTCTAACTGGAGCGGTATTTATACAGGCAAGTAAGATAACATTAACATATATTTGCATAAAATACACTGGAAAAAAAACAATAACCACGGAGAAAACAAATAAAAAACCCCATTTCTCAGATGTATGACGTCAAAGTTTCCGTAACGCCATTAGCTGTAAGGTAACAAGTGCTACGTCAGTCTAAAACGATAGCATGAATGTCGGAAAGTAATACAAGTAAACTAAGTCTTATAGACTGAAGTTTAGGTATTCACTTCCAGTACATTTTTTCATTCTATCTCCAGGTGATGGTTCAGTAGCTACTAAATTTTGGATGAATCGGTACTCAAACTACGCTATAAGTGAAAACTCCTTCAATGCATAAATGTCTCTCTGCATTGACAGTTCCAATTTTTCACTTATAGCTACGATTTATAGTTAAGAGGAATAATCCCCTCTTACTTTACCCCTGAGGAAAAACGACTAATTTGCTTTTAGAACTCGAAATGAGGTTCATTTTCAATTATTTACCCTGAGTCATATCTCAAGGGTTTTCTATTCCTAACTAGTTTCACTAATACTGCTATTTGATTTCTTTCATGATTAAACTTCGTTTCTCGTCCTTGGACGTTTCAGTGAGTGAATTCAAGAGAATGTAAGGATGAAAAAAGAAATGAAATACGTTTTAATTGTCGGTACAACGTCTACAAAATTTGAAAAACTACATTTAAAAAATATTTACCATTATAAAACAATTTGTAAGGAAAAGCTTTCGAATGAAACAAATTGAGAAATTATTCCAATAACATTTTCTTTGGAATGGATTACCTAATAAAAGAGCCATGTGATTAATCGCAAAAACTTTCAGACGCTCCGTAAGGGGGAAAGTCCTTGGAGAGTTCAGAATTACTTTTTACGACTTGAAATAGACATCAAACCGTAGAAAAAATAAATAAAGCCCTATTTTTTTACAACAATAGATTTATCTTAAAGCGGTATAAGAAATTTATTATTGTTGTTATTTGTAAAGCGTGACTCTATACATTAAAAGAATGCGTTTTATGTGTTGAAACAAGTCACTTAAGTAAGAATTATGCACACAATCTATATAACTCTAAAACATTGATTCTACTTGTCTGTCATTCGGTGGAGCAAAAATGACTCACAGAAGCGCAAAATTTGCAAAAGCGTATATGGCAAGAAATAAGAGGAAATAAATGTTGTTAAAATTGGATCAGATTTAACCATGCCTTAAAGGAATAAACTACTTTTAATTCTTCGGGCGGAATATTATTTTCCTCCCTCTTAGTGGGAACATCTGTCTGTGAGGCAGATATAGATAGAATATCTTTTTTTCTAGGTATTCCTAACTAGAGTTTCAGGTTCGCATAGGCAGTTACAGCTTTTTATTTTCAACAATACTTTATTTTAAACTCCAGACAAAAGAAAAGTAGAAAACAAGAATATATATATTTTTATATTTAATTAATTACTAGCCGAGTGGCAACCCAATGTGTTGCTTTTTTGATTTAAAATGAAATGGTTTTATATCTTAAAGATTAAAAACTGTTTAATCACTTCTAAAAATATATTAGATTTAAAAAACAAAACAAAATAATTATTTAAAATTTCCGTTTTCAATATTTTGCATTTTAAACAAAAAAGCTCATTCAATTAGAAAAAAATTCTAAAGGCTTTAACTTCTCCTTTCCAAAATCTAAAATTATTTCTGGTACTTCAAATTTATTTCTGGATTTCAATTATTAGATGACTCGTTCTCAACTAATAATTTTTCCTTTTGGCAACATGGCCGAATGAATGTATTGTTACGATGATTTCGGGTAATACGGAAATGACACGAAGCGTAGATCAGAACATATTTTATTGACCAGATTGCGGGGAACATCACCTAAAATACACCTCCGAAACGTTCCCGACATTCCCACCGGAAGTGTGAGGATTATTCCAGAAACCTAGGAACCGGAACTAAAATAAATAATAGATAAATTTGCATACAACTCGCATGCAGAGCAAATTAAAATAAAAGGTGTTATTGCACCCGACAGCGGCTGGTTTCGAACCCGGGACCTTAGGATTAGACGTCGGGAGCGATAGCGCTGAGCCACCGTTACTTCGGTGAAATGTGGCAATATTAAATCTCACGGAGGGAAAAGTGCTTAAAAAATAGAAAGATAGTCTTGATGAATTCAAAATTGGTGGCCGAAGAATCCTCATCGGTCGCTCATAAATTAGAAACAAATTTCACGAACTTGCTCGAATTATTAGTGAGTAAAATAACAAGTCGAACAATTACGAACTCGGCATTCAGTTACATTACGGGAAATTTCAGAAGTGAGTTTTGCAAGTACGCTTTTTTAGAATGAAAACATTTTTTTTATTAAATGCATTTGGTATATTTTGGAAGCTGAACATCTATCAAATGCCGATAAATCGTAAAACTGACATTAATAGGTGCAGAAAACCGAAATATTTGACTATCAAAATTGTCGATTTCGTGAAATTCGGAAAACTCCTTTGGGCAAAAAGCTTCGTTTGCAATGAAAAACTTTTTTAACCTTATAAAAATGTGTATATCCTTAAAGAGTGGAAATAAAAAAATTTTTTATTGGTGGACGGTAAAGTTTAATTTTACATGCAAGAAAATAGTGGAAATTTGCGAAACGGAAAGGAGCTGGCCCACCCGGAATGTCAGCTGTTTCTGCTCTCCGCTTCTTTTGAGTGCGGCGGTTTTAATTTAATAATTAAAAAGCTTAAAGTTTTGAAAGTTGAGGATAGCACCAGTGCACGCGTCTCGGCCGTCCGCGTGTATCGGTACCAGTCGCGATATCCTGCTATGCTCGGTTTGCGAGATTAGCCCGTCCCCGTGTCTGCTGACTAACAAACTAACATTTGTTTACCTTCAGCTGTTAAAAGTAAGATTTTTCTTTTTAAGAAAATCAGTCTTACTTAGCCTTCGTTTCAAAACAGGTAATATTAATTCGTTTCTTTAATACTTAAATAAACAAGATCTCTTCATTGTAATGAAAGGAGAATGACATGGAAATAATCAAACATTATTTAAAATATAATTCCAACAGTGAATTCAAAAGTCAGAATTGAGAAATAAACAGAACAGGATTCTAAAAGTATGAGAATCTAGGCATAAAGATAAAAAACAAAAAAATCTAATAAAATCCAGAATAAAAATCTATAGGTAAAATTTTTTTTCAGAAATCTGGAATTATCAAAATCTACGAGGAACAAAAATTCAAAAAGGAACATAAATACGAAATTCTCAAGAAACAAAAATATTTAACAAATATTTTAAGTTATTATTAAGGTTTACCATATATAATTGTTTACAATAAATAAACGTTTTCGATGAAATTGGAATGAATATTTCAAAATGTTTTGAGATAATAAAAACACAATGGTGGGAACATCTGATTAGCAGGCAGATACAGATTAATACATTAGCAAGAACATCTGCCTGACAGGCAGATATTTAAGTATACAATACATTAATGAGAATATCTGTCTAATAGACAGACAATGTTCTGGAAAAAATGGCACGCACCTGAGCCATAGAAGGTTGGAGTCACGAATCACCCGTTCCACACTGAAGACAAGATGTTGACTGAAGTACTTGTAGACTCACAGTACCCAAGGTCGAAGGGTAGGGTCCCCAGCGTTGAATAAAGAAACCATGAAGCTGTCTGAGAGACAGATGTTCCGGCCGAAGGGTTAACTGGAATTCGTAATGTTCATTATTAAGTGTAGAAAAATGTCACGGTCCTCGTCATTGGGGTGGTGCCCTTTGGCGAACACAGGACACGCCGGCTCACGAAGGTTCCGCAGGGTGGGTTGCACAGTAACGATGAGGATATTTCCAGTTGCTGGTTTTGCGCCACGATTGCGACTGTCCTCTCTCAAAATCGACCATTCCCAATTTAGGCCAAGTTGTCTCCTTGTCTGGGATTTGCAATGATGCCGTCTTCTAATTTTTCTTCCTTAGAGTCACCCTTGCCAGTAACGTTTGGTGACTCCTCTTTTGGTTATCTTGTTGTCGTCCGCGCTTTCGCTCGCAGCCACTAATTATGCGCCGTCGTTCCGTTTGGGTCGTTCTGCCTCCTTCTTCACTTTAGGTTTGCTTTTGCGAAGGTTGGCTTGTGCGAGTGTCCTCCGGTAGAGCTTTTTCGTCGTATTCAAAATTTTTCAAGGCTGATCCGTCTGTTCTGCCTGGAGTCTGTCTGTGCCTCTTGTTTTGTGGGGTTTGTCGCGTGGGCGTGGGGTGGGGGTGGGGACGCCTGTCTGGGTCGTCCGTGGGGTGGTTGCATGCTGCGGGTCTATCTGCACCGTCGGGATTTACCCAGTGGGGCTCATGCCAGGTCGGGCCCGATGTGTAATTTCTGGAAGTGTAGAAAAATGACAGAGGTTGTTTTCAAATGTCGTTCTATTGTACATACATTGCTGGTAGAAGAATTTATGTCTACGGCAAAAGTTTCTCTATTTCCCCGACCCTTACGGTGCCATTATAATCCGGAGCCGCACCCCCTCAACCGGCTTGCCTAAAGGGACATAGTATATAACAATTCCGGCCATGCTTCTGGGGACATTAGAAACAACAACAACACTATCTCTTTTTTTCTGAGATTACTAGGCATTACTTTATGTATTGGAATTTAAAATATGAATTAAGGTAATCTATCTATATATATAAAACAGTTCCGTAACTGACTGACTCACTGACATACAACGCACAGACCAAATCGCTGGACCTAAAGGGCTGAAATTTTGCATGGCGATTCTTCTTCTAATGTAAGGGTGCACAAAGAAAGATTTTTGAAAAATTCTTCTTAGATTTTTTAAAATTAAATTTTTAAGCTGTTTTTGAAACTTTTTTAAAGTTTTCATAAAATAAAAATTTGAGGATTATAAAATTTATATCACGAGAAAGATCATGCAAATTCCTTTAAAATGAGATCTTTTTCGAATCTTTACCTCCATTTTCTGATTTTTGGTGAATTTTTAAATATTAATTGTTAGAATTTAATTTATTATATGCTGATCACGTGATTTCTTTTTCTGGTACTTTAAATAAATTTATCGTCACGTGCATAACAACTAAATAGACAAAAAAATATTTTTCTTTTCTTGCTAATGCGGCAGACGATTGGACATTATCAAAAAAATATTAAAATACAATAAAAGATAGTATATTCCTGAAACTGTACTATATTAACTGCAATATATTCTTTAGTATGTCCTATTACATTTAATTTGAATATTTTCTTCTACATTATTTTGTCTATAAAAATATCCCTTATGATCTTTTTTATAAATATATATATATATATATATTTTTACATAAATTGTATACATTGATCGTCGTATTTATTATAAATGTATATATATATATATATATATATATATATATATATATATATATATATATTGATTTTTTTTGCATTAATTGCTGTAATAACACAGGGTCGTGACCTGTTGTTATTAACTACGGCTGAAATCGTATCTCGTACACTGGTTGTAAGTTCGCCAATAGGGCGGTAATTAATTAATTAAATAGATGGGCCCAACTCTCAAGAATGATACTGAATATACATATATACACTTTATTTATACATATTTAAATACATTTGAACTTGTAACACTTAGCAAACGCTGAAACATTAGTAATGCTAGGAATTTACATGTATATATATACAGTCTTATCCGATCACTATATTTTAAATCATACGATGTCGCCGGCCCTGGCGGGTTAGAGGCGATTATGTAAAGAGTCGGTATGCGAATTGATATAATACAAAATGCTCACCCATTTGTCGCAGCCGTCTACATCGAATTCACCGATAACGCTGGTCCATAGTAGTACACAAACTTCACACAGTGTTCACAGAGTTCGTGGATACAGTTTGTTCACTGTAGCGTCGCGGTGTATCCTCGTCCTATTAATTTAGTTCACTCTATTGGGACTGAAGAGTTTGGGGTCCTTTTATGTCGAAGATCACTTATGAAGACTCCTCGGACGTTACTCAGCACAGGTAGCATCTCTTACACTATGCGGGTCGGTCAGCATTGGTGGGCGGTCAATGTTGCTCAGCATAGGTGCCTTCTCTTCCGATATGCGGGTCGATCAGCACTGATGGGTGGTCGTCTGGGTGTCCAACTCGCTAAGCGACGGTGCGTATCTCTCTGGTATCGGCTTACTTAATGGTAGTGTCGTCTCTTCTCCCTCGGCACTACGTAGACATCTATGGGCAATCGCTGCTTCTGCAACTTCTCGTCGCTGATTATTCGATTTCGCGTCCGGAGCTAACGCTGTTCAATCCGTACGTATTATGTAGTTGCGAAGGACCGGCGTCTTTCTTCTAATAGTATACAGTGGGTCTCTGCTCAGCCCTGTGGCAGCTTATTTTTTTGTTGAGTTTCGTAAGTTAGGGCTCTCGTCGGCCCGTTGGCAGCTTACTGTATTATCATCTCTTTTTTTTAATGGCGCTCTCTCTACAAATGTCTCATCATCTTGTATATATTCTTCTCCATCCTCGTCTCATTGGTTCTCGCTTCCTCGGTCCCTATTCGCTCGCCACTCCCTTGTTTATAGAGGGGGCGGATGAGATTAGCTCTCATAGGTTATTCTTGCCTCTTGCCCTTCGCAATTACATAAGTTCTGGCGCCGCTTATGTCTGGTAAAACTTCCCATCAGACGGCTCCACCTGCTCGACCTCCGACCTCAGATATACGGCCGTTGACAACTTAATTTCTACGTTTTTTATGGTACCGTAAATCTGGCGTTATAAAAATGTCGGGACTGTAAATTTGCTTGTCCACGCAAGCTGGGTGGCCCCTTAACAATTTAGGTTTCTGTTGTTTTCACATTCCGACTCTTTACAATTGCATACATTGACCGTAGTATTTAATTTGAATGTACTCCGTAGCGAAGTGCCGGTTTTCAGCTAGTCTATATATGTAAAACAGTTCCGTAACTGACTGACTGACAGATAACGCACAGACCAAACCGCAGGACCTAAACGGCTAAACGATTCTTCTTATAGTGTACGGTGACACTACGAAAGATTTTTGAAAAATTCTTCTTAGATTTTTTAAAAATTATGTTTTTAAGCTGTTTTTGTAACATTCTTTAAAGTTTGCATTAAAAATAACAATCTGAGGGTTATGAAATTTAAATCACGAGAAAGATCTTAAAATTTTCTTTAAAACGAAATGTTTGTCGATCTTTACCTCCAATTTTTGATTTTTGGTGAATTTTTAAATATTCATTTTTAGAATTTAATTTATTAATTGCTGATCACGTGGCTTCTTTTCTTTTTGTGATACTTTAAATTTATTTTGCGTCACGTGCATAACAATGAAATAAAATGACAAAAAATTATTGAAATACGGTAAAAGATAAAATTGAACTACTAGATTAATTGAGATGGAAGTTTTTTAAGAATTTAATTCAGATTAGTATGTTTTATGGATATTAAACATACAAATTAATTGCATACATTGACCGTTGTATTTAATTTGAATATTTTCTTCTACATTATTTTGTCTATAAAAATATCCGTTACGATATTTTTATAAATATATATATATATTGGCATTAATTTCATACATTGATCGTTGTATTTAATATAAATATTATTTTTTGCCATTAATTGCATACATTGGCCGTTGTATTTAATTTGAATGCACTCCATAGGGAAGCACGGTTATTCAGCTAGTACAGTACATTGGAATTAAGTTACTTAGAGTAATTACAAGAAATCATTAATTTCGATACTTATTAATGACTTAAATATATTAAAATTTTTTATTAAATAATCTGAAAATAAACTTCAGCGACAGTGAAAAGACGATGAATTCTTCACTGTCTGTGATTGGACAAATGGATCCCATTGCATTAGTTCAACACGTAGACCACTTAAAGAGTTTACTTCTCTTTGAGTTGTAATAGACGTTAAATTCGAGAAAAGTCTGTAAAAAAGGTCTAAATATTGCAGACTAAAAATGCACTGGGCAAAGTCAGAGTGAGAAATTTTCACTGATTTTTTATCTACCTACACTTCTATCGTTACTCTTATACGTATTTGAGAAGTTAGTGCAAGTTTTTATAACCCTACGTGATAACAAGCTTAGAATGTAACGTATTTCTTAACAATTTTCTGCCATAGATTTTAATTCCTTAATTCCTGAAACGAGTATGAATGAAAGAAATCCCGAACTAGAACTGATACTAAATATGGAGTGTTTTTGCTAAAACAGTAAAAGGAAATCTCGAACTAGAATTAGTACTAAATATGAAGAGTTTCTACGAAAACAATAAAAGGAAATCCCGAACTAGAACTGATACAAAATAGGGAGGGTTTTTGCTAAAATAGTAAAAGGAATCTCGAACTAGAATTAGTACTAAATACGAAGGGTTTCTGCGAAAACAATAAAAGAAAATCCCGAACTGATACTAAATAGGGAGGGTTTTTGCTAAAATAGTAAAAGGAAATCTCGAACTTGAATTAGCACTAAATATGAAGGGTTTCTACGAAAACAATAAAAGGAAATCCCGAACTAGAACTGATACTAAATAGGGAGGGTTTTTGCTAAAATAGTAAAAGGAAATCTCGAACTAGAACTAGTACTAAATACGAAGGGTTTCTACGAAAACAATAAAAGGAAATCCCGAACTGATACTAAATAGGGAGGGTTTTTGCTAAAATAGTAAAAGGAAATCTCGAACTTGAATTAGCACTAAATATGAAGTGTTTCTACGAAAACAATAAAAGGAAATCCCGAACTAGAACTGATACTAAATAGGGAGGGTTTTTGCTAAAATAGTAAAAGGAAATCTCGAACTAGAACTAGTACTAAATATGAAGGGTTTCTACGAAAACAATAAAAGGAAATCCCGAACTAGAACTGATACTAAATAGGTTTTTTTTTTACGAAAATAGAAAAAGGAAATCCCGTATTAGAATTGGTACTAAGTATGGAGGGTTGCTACGGAAACAATAAAGGATATCCCGCATTAGAACTGACACTAAATATGGACGATTTTTACAAAATAATATTCATAATAAAAATAGAGGGTTTTTACGAAAATAATAAAAGGAAATCCTGAGCTAGAATTGGTTATAAATATGGAGGGTTTCTACGAAAACAATGAAAGGAAATCCCGAACTGGAACTGATACAAAATATGGAGGGATTTTAAGAAAATAGTAAAAAGAAATCCAGAACCAGAATTCATACTAAATATTGAGAGTGTTTATGAAAATAAAAGGAAATTACGAACTAGAATTAATACTAAACATGAAGGATTTTTACGAGTATAATAGAAGGTAAACGCATTTCTGATAGACAAAAAACGCATAGATGAAGCTTTGCAAATGGCGAGCTTTGCCTGATTATGTGGCCTGTTTATGTAGCAAATAGAATTATGTCAGCTTTCCATAAACTAATATCCATAAAGTTCACTATGCCATACATATTTGATGCTGCATTGTGAATAGACCTTTGGCCTTAGTTTCAGAGCGTACGAAAACTTCGCCGTGCAAAAATGACGTCATGACATATACTCTTTATCGACACGAATGCTCATTGGTAGATTTTACAAATACACCTATAACTCGCTATACGGCCGCTCTTTATACGGCATTTCGCTATAACGGCCTTTTTTAATTATGGCACTTTTTCGATTTACGGGCCACAATAATTCGTTATACAAAAGCGGAAATTGATGATGGCAGCATATTATAAATTAGTGATTCCTCACGTTAATGTTCGTCATCACATTAAAACAGTTTTTAAACATTTTATTTTATGTTTTTATTATATGTATACATATGTGCATACGATTTCTTGTGTTTTTTGTTTATATGTTTAAATTTTGAATTTCTGTTTATTATTACATTGTTTTGTATTTTTATTTTTATGTAAGCATTTTTATAGGAAATAAAAAGAATAAAATATTTTATGGACAAAAACTATATTATTAATAAAAAAATTGGAACAGATCCAGTTACATTTGTATGGGTTTTTATCAAAATAATTGATTCGTTATACGGCTTTTCGCTTTACGGCCAACTTTTCCGGCACGTATCTAGGCCGTATAGCGAGGTATGGGTATATACGACGCGATAATGTCATCTACGCAGAGTGAAATTTCAGTATGTCCCTAGGCTAAGGCCCCTTATTAACACTAAGGTTTACAATTTATACAGTTTTATAAAAGAAGTATAATTTCTTTGTTACATAAACTGCAAAGTATACCTAAAAAGTAAGCTACTTCCTCCCTTATTATCGTTCTGAAATAAGTCTAATTTTTTATTGATTTCGGAGTGGATATTTTTTCACGTTGTAATTCAGATTTCAGCCCCGAACAATCTTTCTTTAAGAAATCCATTTGTTAATGGATATCTATTAGCTACTGCATTAAATGTCACGTTTAAAAGCAATATCGAACAAAGTCTCGTTCCGGTTTCTCTCATTTACTAACACAGGAAATATTACGTAGTCTTCGCATGCGTACACCCACATTTCTTAAATTGAAGATTTGTATTCTGTAGGGATACAAATGTGTTTCTCTCCATCTATCAAGCTGACAGTATTGGTCAAAGTATCTTACGAAGTCATTTCTTGCTTTTAGTTTCAATTACAGAGATATTTTAAAACAAAACAAAACAAAACAGGTAGTCTCATATTACTACCCCTAGTTATTAACGTAGGATTACTTATCGTTGCTTACTTCTTTTGTATGTATATATGTATGTGTTATGTATATATGTATCTATATATATGTACGTATGTATATACATATACATATATGTATGTCAAAATTTTGATGCATTTTGGTACTTCTCTGTTTAACTGTTCACTGCTTGCCCAAGCGATACAGACTGGGTTTGGCGCGCTGCCAAAATTATAACTCGCGATGACTGATGATTTTAGTGTCTGAAATTTTGCTTTCCGGAGGACCGTTATGGAGGAACGTAATCCTACGTTAAAAAAATGAGTTCTGTCGTATTTGCTCACATTTGTGGTAGGGCGCATCGCAAATTTACTGTTCGTAAGTGTACAATCACTATTTTGTAGAGTCAAATATTTAGCTAGATGGAAGAAGGACACAAGGAATGTTCAACAGAGCATGGCCGTAATTTAGAGTGTTCATAAAGTTCAACGAAGGACACCTGCTGAAGTTCACAGCACTAAGTTTACAATGATGGCCGGAAGAATTTAAGACGCAAGTCCGTCTCTTACGGAGAAAGGATCTTCCAACAAAACTGTAGCCGTAAATGGTTCATCGAAAAATTATTAGTGGTGGTACATTACTTGTAGATGGCCGGAAGAATTTTACTTCGTCAATTCCAATTAATACGTACCCCGAGTCCGAACTATGAAGGAGATGGATCGGACTAATCCGATGATATTCAGCGAAACACTGCCGCTATAAATCTTGATTGCTTATCATTGTGCCGCAGGATTGAATAACCTCAGGCTCATTTACTGCTCACATACCTTTCTTTTTATATAAAAAACAAACTGAGGAAGGAGCTGCTTCAAAACCACTTGTTGGTAGAAATAAAAAAAAAGTTATTATCTTCACGAAAATAAGGAATATATCTTGGTTACTGAATCATAACAACAAAAAGGTCTGCTACATAATAGAAGAGAGCTTCGGGTCTACACGACCACTTACGTTAGCAGCAAAAATAAAATAATAGTATTGAAGAAATGTTTTTAAATACAGGCACAAATATATAAGATCACGAGAATACACTGGTACTCATTATTCGACAAAAAAATCCCCCTCACCAAGTTACGGCCAAACAAAGGACCGATAGCTCGGATCAGGGTCTCTAGAGCAAGTTTTTATATACGAATGTATAACCTGAATCTCAGCATCGAAATTACTTTTTTTTCAGCCCTGGACAACGCAAGGAGAGAAGGGTTGCCGTACAACCAATCTCGCCAAGGCGTGCAGAAGGGAGAGGAGAAAGAAAACCTTAATAGCGCGCCAACACATTGCCAACACCTTGTGTCCATAAAATAAAATACGCGAAGCATCGCCAAAACAGGAAACCTTACGTACCACATTCCTCTTGCCAGAAGAAAATGCCAGAAGAACCCTTTTAAGGAGTTTCATTGGCCGAGACTGGCTGAGCTTAACCAATCAGAGGAGCTGGTCAAACAGCGCGAAGCCCAAACGCCTGTTCTGAGAAAAACAAAGTTTTCCCATGCAAGAGAACCGTAAATAAATTACGTTCGCCGCAGGCGTGCGGAAAGGGGAAACAGGAGCCTTTAGCATAAACGGAGTTTAATAGCTTAAGAAGACCCATCAATGCTGTTAACAATAACAAGGAAACAGGGAAGAAAAGACATCTTATTTCGTGGACACGAGGCTAGCAATTAGGGGACTTAGCTGACAAAGACTTAAAGAATTTAGGACGGCAAATTGCACTGCCAGATGTTAGAAGATATTCTCAATTACCGACCGAACGGACTTAAAGTTACAGAGACCTCCCATGACTAAGAGCCTGGGAAAAAAATAAATTACTATCGGATAAGGAAAGGAAACATAACTAGCAGATTTAAGATTAAAATTAAAGTTATAATTTAAAGTTTAAGAGAACTACACAAATTAAATTAAATTAATCAAAATAAAGGAACCTGTAACGAATTCCTCGTTACAGTAAGTACTTATAGGAACTGACAAATACTTTATACAAACAGAAAATCTTTCGTTTCTTCTCTACGTGCAACATTCGATATTTTGATTCAAAGATAGATTTTCACAGGGTGTTGTGAAAGGGATTTCCACATTTATGGAGGTAACTCGTAAGGAATGGATGAGGTCAGGGCGGAGTTGGAGATGGCGGATTTTTTAGTTGTCAGTAGACACCACAAGTTGGTCCGATGAATATCGAGGTTTCCTTATCGAAGTGTTCTTTAAAATCAACAATTTTGTAACCGCAACACAGAGGGCATTTAGGACGCTTTTCGGGCTCTGTGCGATTGTTACTGTTCCTGACTGAACAACATTCCTACGATGAGTTTAGTAAATATGATTCCGTCCTTCTACGCCCGTCAAGATGGTTCCTTGGTTCTACGCAACCCTGCTTTAGGGTTAGGCCCCCTTGTCATGAAGTTTGAATATCAATTTCATTCCCGCGCACCTCGCTTCCTTGATACAGCGAAGAAAAGTGCAAGCAAAACAATCCTGATAGATCTAGGCTTATTTATTTAATCTTATTTACATTTTATAACGAATACAAAATTTTACA